>CM036557.1:9836892-10136892 GCA_020745685.1 Tautogolabrus adspersus
TTTACCATTCACTCAAGTCAACCCAGTCTTTAAAATGGAACATTCAAGAATGTAGCATGTTTGCAGGACTACAATAATTCTACCTTTGTGTACAAAATAAACTTGCCACTGAAGTCATTTCCGCATGCATCCTTCTCAAAAGGAACATGTTCCATCTTCATTTAACCTCAATCCACTTCCCTGTTTCACCTGGAGCAGAAACACTGTAACTCATTCACTTTATTAACCCAGAGAAAATGATGACCTTTAAGTAGTGTGTTTTCAAAAACAATGCCTGCTCCCATCGCTGCAGCTAACACAGGCATTGAACAACATCCAAGTGATGTTGGCTTTTTGTTGGATGTCGGGTCTTCAGTATTTACAAATTGACTATCAAAGAAAGAGAATCCTGCAGAGCCAAATTATTTGGGGGAAGTTTTGGGTCCTCCATTCACTCATCAAGACCAATCACATGTGGCATGTATGATATGTGTAGGTATGTTTTAAATGGTTTTGTCGGCATGTCTGTGGGAAAAATCCATTTTCCAGACCCTGAAATAACCTGAACTATTTCTAACCATTGTGGACTTTGGATACTCTGCAAAAGACATTTGCAAAATCTTCTGTGATATTTCTGGACACTGCCTGTTAGTGGACTTTTTGACTGAAGGCTTGTCATATTTTATGGATTTCTAAATGCCGTGTTACGTCAACTATTGGCTGAATTAAGGATTCATTTCATACTAAAGTGTGCATGTGCATATCAGTAGCAGAACAAAGCACCAGTCAGTAAAATAAAAAGGTGCCAGTTATGCAGCATAGCATGCTCCTAACCCTAAAATGCCCTGCTTCTGTCTGTGTGATTTTTTGCGAAACCATATCAGCTTTGACTTGGGGACTGATGCCATCATATTAGACATCAGCAAAGCGCTGGGCAGGATCTGCTCTGCTGTGATGTTATCCCCCAACCGTATTCTGATACAGTTGATGATAGCATTACAAAGTCAATGAGTCTTTTGTTTTCCCAGAGCAAACTAATTACAGCGGCTTCCTTCCTGCCTGCCTGTGTTGTACCCTGATAGCCCGCTCTCATCTCGACGCTTGTAAACATCCGTCAACTCGCATCACGTCGCTGCACGAATGCGTTTAATTGTGCACACGTATGCATCCACAGACTCCCCTTTTGCATGTTTATCCGTGCACAACTAAAGTAAACAGCAGTGAGCTTGCAATAGAGAGCCTGTTAATGCATCATAATCAGTGATTTGTAATGCAGAGGGCAACACAGACTATTAGGAGCCACACCAGCCTGCCACGGATACTATTAGCAAACTGTTTTGAGAACCTGGGATGCCCTAACTGCTATTTAAAGTTGCTACATGTAGCGTCTCAACATCAGGAAACCAATACGGCTCTTATTTTGAGGTGATAGTATAATTAGGGGACAAGTGATACTGTTGCTGGGAGGTCTGGCAACAGGTACTGCTCTTCCACGCTGCAGTTTATAGTGCTGGTGTGCCACCAAGCCGCATTTGTTGGAAAATCTTCTGTTGTTTCAACAGAGACAAACAAAAACATGTTGTTGCAGTAGCACTAAGTGGGAGCAGGATGTTGTTTACAAAAGAGGAGATGGAGCTTTTGGTTTCCTCTTGGAGTCGCAGTTTGAAAATGTTGGAGATGGACGTGAAAAAGGGAGAGGACGAGCTTTAGAAACACTCTCTCTCTATCACTACTATAGCTAATCATGTATAATGCTACACTGCAGCTTCTAAGTATTATTTGCAGTGTAGCATTATACATTATTCAGTAATACTGAGCAGAAATCAAACAGTAATTAAACTGTGAGGTATAATTACCCAATGGAGCATTTGAGAAGTTATTACATTCTGCAGGATTACTTCAATTAAGAACCAATACAAGTCCTAGTTATGAGTAGAACCAACTTATTTAGCAAACTAAAAATGCAATATCTAAAGTACTAAGCTATGATGCTGGCAGGTGGAGTACAAGACATCAAATATTTGCTGGTTTTATCACGTTTATTGGGAGAATTTGTTTTTTTTGACTGTTTGATAGTAGGCAGAATCTCTTCTGATCATTTGTCACAGAAAATAAAACGGTTGAAGAGTTCGCTCTTTGCTCTGGGACTTTGTGACCAGCAATCATTTATTGGAACTTGTCGTTTTTAGTTCCAGTCTAGCAAAATCAACCCACCAACACTCTTTTATATCCCAACCAAAACCACACAAATCCCAATTTTTAAGTCGTAACTCGTAGAATATTGCACTTTGCATTGGGCTTGGCTTTCCAGGTCTGATTTGATAAGTTTCAAAGGTGCAGCCAAACTATGGCAGATTGTTCGAAAAGTAACAAACATGGTTGAGTCTCTCATTGCTAATTTATAATCTGCCATGCCAAGGATTTACGACCCGATGATCACCTAATGTGACAGCCAACATCTAGAAAGTCCAAATATATTGAGCCTGATCCTTCCTGGCATGTGTGTCGTTAAGCCCAGCATTTGTTCCTGGTACATGTGGAGTCAGCGAGCAGGTCAGGACAACATCAGGGTCCTAGAGGGTCAAAATCAGACTGTAAACTGGACTTTTTGTACGATATTTGACCCCAGTTGTTACGGAATAAGAGAGAAAATATTACAGACGTGCTTGATGAGGCACAAAATGTTTGTCTGGTTCCTCTCAAACGGACTAATCAGCAGAAACATCATACAAAACAGTTTACAAACTCATAGCGGTGAATTGTCTTCTGGCTTTTACGGAACATTTTGTCTTTCATGTACATTTTTGTGCCAAAAGCAATGCTGCCTGGACTGAGTCTGACATGTTTCCCACACAGAGACACAGCTTGAAAGGCCTTGTTGTTGACGCAGTGGTTATTTCTGTCCTGTTGAGGGCGATTTTGGGGAACACTCAGGCATTCAGGAGGAAACATTCAGATGCCTCTTCTGTTTGAACAAAAATAAAAGGACCTTTTAGAGCAGAAAACGCAGTCCTAAAGTACAGCTTTAGGACTGCTTTAGGACTATGTTGCATGAAGCGGTTGTTCGCTGAGAAGAAAAGCGCTGCACATCCGTCCTGTCTTTACGAAAACAATTTGTCTTTTTATTGAATTTTTCTTTGACTTAACCTTTTTCTCCTCTTTTTTTGACGTTATAAACTTAAATTTCAGACTCTGCAGCTTTCTTAAATGTCTCTTTTTCTCCATTTACAGGTTACCTCATCATGTCAAACAACTACCAACAATGAGCCGGTGAGTGTTTATGTGCGTGTATTCTTCATGTGTGAACAAATTAGACCATCACGGACATATTTAAAGATCTCGTTGACCTCAAGAAAACCACCCCCCCCTCAACTGTTGTAGCTGAAATCCTTCCTGGAATTGTTGCAGAAGGTAACGGGGAATTTTAAGGTTGTCACTAGAGGTCAAAAGTCAAAGCTATAACTATAAGAGCTTCCTCTTCTTCCTTAATTATGTCCATTAAGCTCAAACAAGACACCTGTGTGTCCTGTTTTCAGCTGTACAGATGATAAGAATTTGATGGTGAGGATGCTGATGCTGATGAGATGAGAGTCATGCAGTTGCGGTTTATTTGAGGTTATAAAAAGTGAGCATTGTTTACTGGCTGACTTAAAACATTGTGTACCCGCAAAGAAAAAAATAAATGTGTTGCACGCATTTCCTTCCTCTTAAGACGTCCACAAATCAGCCTTTCCTTATACTTTCAACCCTGCTGTGTTTACATCCATGTTTACTTTCCAACTGTTTTTATCTTTGTCGCCATTTAGGGATTTCATTTTTTGTTTTGTCTTGCCATGTAAGCCCATCCTTTAAATGAGTGTGAAACCATTGGCAGGAGAGTGACTGCACTAAACATCATGCTTGTGCACATTCACAAGAACCTACTAAATGGGCCCACCCATTAAAACATCACTCCACAGGATACCTTTAGAAAAAAAAACCCACTTTAGTCACCCAAGCTTGGACGATTTTATTTGAGTAGAAGTTTTGCATCTATATTGCAGTGATGTTAGCATGCAGTGGTAGCATCAAGACAAACGATTTTCAAACAGTAACTTAAATCACTGGTTATCTTTTCAGGACGTTATTTAAATTCTATGTTGACTTAAAGCATCAGATCCTGAGCTCTAGCCCAAGTGACTGTCTTCCTTTCCTCAATGAGCTGCTCCTTTACAAGACAAAAAGTGATTTATGCACTACAGCACTGCAGCTTGACTCACTTTCACTTTAATGAGCTTGAAGTGGGAGTTTTTTATTCTGGGCCATTAAAAATGCATGCTCAGCAAATGGAGAGACATGATTAGAAAAGCAGTATGAATATCTACTTGATCATTCATCTGATTTCAAGTCCATTTTCTTATAAAGTGGAATCAAAAATGGCACAGTCAGTTTGATTTCAGATTAACCATCAGCGATATGACCAAATCTGGAACATTCCAAGCTACAGTAACTACTTTTCCTTTATTTATTTTGGACGCCGGCCTTTTTAAATGAGTGCAGCAGCTTGTTAAACAGTCCCTGCTTTTGTTTATAGAGCTCACATCAGGCCTAAGACACTCTACTTAAGAGATTTTTCCTCAACACATGGATCACTGTTAAGCTGTGTGTGTGTGTGAGACAGTTAGTGTGTTTCTCTCTCCCTCACCACATTCTGTCTCTCCCTCCATTTACATACTGAAGTCTGACCCATTACATTTTTTATTTTTTTTGCTTTTACAAGTTAATAATCTGGCCTTAACTGCGGTAAAATACAGGGCTTCCGAATATACCAGTTAATCGTGGCGTTAAGGCAAAGATTAGTTATGTGAGCAACTTTTTAGATTACACTTCTGCTTGTTAAACCAAAAGCCGTTGGCAAATCCCAATTGGGGCTGGCGACACCTGAAACTCTGTCCTGTCCTTTGAAATTCAGCCATCGTCACCTTGCATTTATCTCTTCACAGTGCCAAAGGACATCTAGTCAGTAAGCAAAACAAACACTATCTACACTATAAATGATGGTAGGATTCAGTTGCTGGCATCCTTTAAAGGCACATTTGGTTTAGTCTTTCATTTATTTAGAGATTTTTGACTTGATTGGCTCAAATGACCCCCTTCATCAGCAGGGTGTTTCATACAGTGTTTGTCGGGGGTCTATTGAACACCAAGTTTCTCCATCTTCCCTCTCAACTTTTCTTTCCCATCCTTCTTCTCTCACCATGTTGTTTCTTCCTGGGTGTGAAAGAAACAATGACTAACCCTCTGACTCTGTCTCGCTTCTCTCTCTGTCTGTCTGTCTGTCTCTCTCTCTCTCTCTCTCTCTCTCTCTCCAGCCTCCCACTCCTCAGCTGCCATTAAAGCATGTAGATACACCGGTAAGTAACATCTCTTCTTTACTTGTGTTAAAGACAAGGAGACATGCTTTTCAAACTAACTTTTCATTCATAAATTCTGGTATTGTCATACTGCAAAGTCATGGAAAAACAATACCTGTGTGGACCATTTTGCCAAATGTATGTGGACACAGTTTTGCACATACATTTGTGTACTTATGGTCCACCTTTTTTTCATGGTTTCAACTTGGTACTTATATTACTATTTTGGGAAAAATTGATACTATTTCAGAAACACACTGCACCTAAGAATGGGTTTTCCCAATATGGTGTGGAAGAACTGGACTTGTCTGAACATAGCCGTGACCTTAGCCCAATTGTCCACCATGGGGATGAACTACAAGCCCAACATCGACAGCTGACTTCACGAAAACCCTTGGGTTTGAAAGCAGAATATTACCAGGAATGGATTCTGAATTTACACGTCCATGTTTACGTGTCCTCACTTTTGGCCCTGCAAAAAGTTTAGAACGAGATAGACAACAACCTCACATCAGCTTCAGTCAAAACATTTTATACACTGGGATAATTTGAGACATTTTCCCTATTTAACTCAACCGATTGTAGCATACAGAAAGTTGTTTAGCTCTGACCAAACACACAGTGATGGGAAATCCTGCTACCTGTTCCTGCACACTGCAGAAGGTGGCAGCACCATGCAACACATTACAGCTAACCAACCAGAGCCCCTGTTGTTACTCTGTGGGCTGGACTAATTTTAGGTGACACAGATTACATAACTTGAAATTAAAGGGAAGCCTCTCGAAATTAAAGGGACCATGCAATGGAAAATGTGAATGATAAAACAAGGAACATTATAAGAAGTGAATGGGATATAAGAGTGTTGTAACTGTTTTACCCTCTACTTTCTTAAGTTATGCATCAATTGACAGACAATGTACAAATCTAAAGAAAAGAAAGCCCAGGTATAACTAGTCACTGTTTTGGATTTCTTTATATTGATTCATCTAAACAATAAGAAAGTCTATAATTCTCCCTGTGGAACTCCACTGAATCAACACAACCAGGTGGAGTGTGGTAAATTATTTTACCCTCTCTGTATTTCATTCCCCTGAAAGACATATTTGGCACATACTTAACAAAATGAGAAAAGCTGCCACGACATCTGTAGCTGCCAGGTCACTGCAAATTGTGTCCCATCTGTGCCAAAAAAATGCTGCCAAGGCCTGGACCGCGACTAGGAATGCATGTTTAGTTTGACTTTGCTAAACCATGAAGGGTGTGGGTATGGGCAGCATGTTTCAGAGAAGGAAAGAGTCCAGAAAAATATGAGAGAACCACTTCTAATGTAAAAGAAAACAGTTTATTCTAGCCAGCAGTCACAAAGGCTACATTTGCTAGCTTGTTTACAATGCTTTTAGAGAGCGTCCTTTTTTTTTCTTTTTCATGGAATCAGATGGAGCATTTATTTAAAAGATAAAAGGAGCAATGATGTCCTGCATCCCTGTTTTCTTTCTCCTTTGTAAGTCAGTAATGAGTCAGTGTTTGCGTCAGCCGTCGCCTGAATGTTTAGATCGGCAGCAGAAGTTCGATGGTGACTCAGAGGGAGATTATAAACACAGATCGGTCTGTGTACACCAGTCTGCAGGGAGATTAATTCACAGTCTGTGTGTTTTCACCGAGAGAAAAAAGCAGAAGAAGGGAGTCTGACAAGCAGCCAGAGTATGCAAATATAGGCCTATGCAATAAAGATAAACAGTGATAACTGCTACATAGCAGCAAATGAAAGGTATGTTTAGCTGTTTGTTAGCATCTTTGGCCAAATGTGATAGTTAGTGGCACACTTATCTTACACATAAACAGCGAATAACTGATTTGTTTCACGATCACTTCCCAATTTGGTTACCATCAACAGCTGCAGATCCAAGCTAACTGCTAACTAGCTGCTGTCAACCCCAACAAAACAAGCCACAACTCTTGTTTGGAAACTTCCCAGATAATGATGAAGCATTCTTTTAGACTTAAAGGACACATCGACATCCAAAATACCTCATTTCTTTTAGTTAATTATAACCAACGAGAAGCAATGCTGCAATGCTTCAACTTTATTTGACCAATTTTGTTGAATGAATAAACAGCAGAACAATATATGAATAGTTTAAAGAGAAGGGGACATCATATTTTATAACAGCAAGTGACAAGGGTTATGTGAAATCATAAGAGATGAACTAAAAATACCAAGACACACTCTGCTCATTGGCTCAACCATGATCTTGTTTTTACATTGTAATTATCACAAACAATTTAACAATGGCATATTGGTGTTAAGAAGTAGACATCGCCTCTTTAACCAAACATCTCAAATTGAATTTAGTTGCACCCTCTTCTAACATTTATGATCAAAATGTTTTTGTCAGACCAAAAATATCCAAGTTGCGTTCGTCACTTCCTGTTAGAGCATTCCTTGTGTTATCCAGTTTTCATCAGGTTGCTTTTATTCTAAGTTAAGTGGTCCTTTTTCTTGTTCTCGCTGGTTTTAATTTAGATATGTTGGCTGGATTTCAAATAAAACATTTCTTTTTTACTTGAAGTTCTGTTTTTGTTGTCTTGATACTTACATCGGAGAATCATCTGCATATGTGTGTAAGTGTTTGTGTAGATAGATGGGGAAAGTGCTGCTGGAATGTTTATTTGGTTAGTCCATATAAGATACTTCCATGGTGGTTTTGAGTCCAAGAACCCCAGCTTGACCATAATGGAGTCAGTGTGGGGCCTGCTTTATGGGGATTATTTAAATCAGTGTCTGGCCTAGGCAGAGGATTCAGAGTAAGTGGAGACATACATGTAAGCTCCTGACTGTGTACATCAAAAATACTGGTATTTTGTACAAAGCATACTAAAGAGAGTATTTTTTCCCCAAAGGTACAATAGCTTTAATGATGTTTAATGGTTTAAACCAATATTAGCATGTCAAAAGTTTCATTTTTTTCCCAGTATTCTGTGCTTTGGTATACATATCACTCAGCCACTAGATGTTTTCGGGTAATTAAGGTCAAGCACATGCAGCCAACAAGCAGAAAAATACTCCATGTCCTCACAGGAACCATACGGAACACAAACATATGGCCTGGGAAGAAAAAAAAAGGGAGTCAAGACAAGAGAAGCAGCAGGAGGGAGGGAGAGTTGGTAATAATGAGAGATAATGAGAGCGTAGGAGGAGTTGTTCCAGAGAACACAAAGTGGGCATGAGGGGGAGAAAGCAAAGAAAGCAGGAGAATGAGGAGAAGACAGTCTAGAGGGGAAGAAGGAAAAGACTAATGTAAATACCTTATTACATCATCAATGATTAACTTACGCAGAAATAATACAACTTCTACAATCATTTCTACTATGAGGAACTTGAGCTTCTTTCGCAAATGGAGATTACACTTGCTTTTACAGCGATGGTGGTTTCTGATTAACTGAAACAAACAATTTTACTTGGATTGAGTTTGAGGCTTAACAGTTATAGTTGACGGCAACCATGCCTCTGGGCAGCTCCATTCAAAGACGTTTTGCGCACCTGCGTTCATCCTGGAGGTGGAGCACTGGGCACACGTTCAGCAAGGTAGGACACACCCACACAGGAAGTCCAACATGCTGCCACTGCTGTATTTTGGGTGTCTTTTTTTAATCATTGTATGGAAATATCTGTGATCTTTAGTTGGAAAAAGCTTTTAACTCTGAATTTGAATTAGCAGCTGTTCTGGAGCTTCTAATCTCATCACATGGAATCCATGGCATATCGATTTTGTGTGCAATAAAGTCCCACATTTGGAGAGTCTTCAGCTGCATTTCCTTAAAGGATGTAGTTACCCTTTTTTTATTAATCATACTGGCTAAATTGTAGCAATGAGAACCACTCCTTTGTTTACTACTTGCAAAATCTCATATCGGTAGACTGCTAATTATGGTTGGTTGCAGAGATGGCATGGTGAGGGAGGTGAGGTCTTGTTCTGACAAAAAGAACCATGCGTAAGCTTTGGAAGCTAACCTTCTCCTGTGATAAAGAGTGCTTTTGAATGGACGGATACGCTCTACTTTACATGCTCCATTGGCTTTCACGAGGCGTTCGAGCGCCCGTGTTGCTACAAGACAACAGATTGTTCCTGTGATGTGAAACGTAGCTGCGCAACACCCTCGCAGCCCCATGTGAACAGGCTGTTTCACTTTGCAAACCAGCGTCCGCTGTCCGCCTAGCATCTGGTTCCTGTCAAATCATCGAGAATTATGCTTCCACGTTTTTTGGCTCTTCATGGTGGGATTAGCTTCATCTGCAGGAATAACGGAGGCATTCGGGCCGCGTATTTACCCTCACGCCATGATTACAGACCTCTCTGACTCTTTTTGAAGGGGAAAACAGAGGACGCCTGTGTAGATAAAGCTGTCAAATGTCGTTCTGTATTTTTGGGTGGCTTTGTCGTTGAATCATAGAGACATAAAGTTCCCCCCTGAGCAGAAAAACGCTAAGAGGAAGAGCCAACTCCAGCATCTATTATGCAGCGATTCCTCGACAGAACAGCATATTTAGTAACATTTTCCCTTTGCAGTCCTGTCAAAATAAACCAGCCTGACATCCGCTCTATGCACAGAAAACAACTACAGGACAGGATAATTAAAGTGTGTGCTGAAATCCTGACAAAACCTGACTCAGGGTTGTTATCTCCTGGAATACAGTTGTGTGTTTGGGTTTCTTTTCTTCTCAGTCTCCTTCTCCATCCTATTCTGCTCCTCTTTATTATCCTTTTTTGCCTCTTTCTCTTCTTCTCCTTTTCTTATTTGCTTACTGCATGTGTCTTTTTATTCCCATCCTTCTTGACTTTTTCTTAACTTCTTATTCCTCCTTTGTCCACTTTTTTCCTGCTAATCCTTCTTGTTCCTTCCTAACTTCTCCTCTTTCATCTCCTTTTTCCTTATTTATTTATTATCCTTCTGTTACAGCCTATTCTTTTTCTTTTTCTCCATCCCCTATGGCTGTCCTTTCTCTAGCTGTGCTTCCCTTCTCCATTCTTCTTCTACTTCTTTTTCACCTCCGTTTCTTACTTGTTCTTATCTTGCCTTTGTCGTCTTATTTCATTTATTTTTTAAATGTGTTTTACTTTCCTTTTTCTTCTACTTTTCCATCCTCCTATATGCGACTTTATCGTAAGTCCTGTTACATCTCCTCATCGTCACTTTTTTCTTTCAGCTGTACTATCGGTTTCTCTACTACATTCATTTCTTCTGGTTGTTTCACCCCCTTTTCTTTTCTCCAAGACAGTTTCAGTTTTGCTTCTGTAGTCTTACTTTGCTCTGATAGTTTGTCAGATTGTAATTCAATAACATCATCATCATCACCACCAGATGGAGTTTGCTAATAAATCATTGTCTCCCGTCCCTCTCTCTCTCTCTGTGGTGTGTGTATTGCGTGTGTTTTTGTGTGTATGTGCGTTCCCTAGGGATCTACGAGGTCCTGTAAGAGTGTGGAGATAAGGCGAAAGCAGTCGAGGTAAGACACACCATCGTTATTTGGTTTTATACTTAATGGAGATACACAAATGAACACACGCGTATCATCAGCATAACAAGAAACAGGACCGACTGCTCAATGTGTATGAAATTGATCAGAACCTTCGTTTCTTCTCTTTTGAGAAGTTGTCCACAAAAGTACAAGTTAGCGTGAGTCCTAGGATTTGAAATAACATGGTTGTAATGGATTGAGCTTCATGTTTAAGTGATAAGTCCCTTAAATCCCTTGTAATCCCCCACCTCAAATATTTAATGATGGACATCAAAAAAGATTGTTTGCCTTGGGTGAAACTGTTTCTCAAGGAATGTAAGTCATCACTCGACCTCTCCATTGTTTCTTCTTCTTTATAAAAGGCTGATTCACATGTAGGGCTTTAATATACACTCATTAGCCAGTGAACCTGCTGGCTGTGAGGTTGTATGAAACCAGCAGAGGGCACATCAACAGTCAGCGGAGGATTGTAAATCTTTTCCTTTCCAAGACATATAAGCTTGAGCTGCAGGAGTTCACATGCGATCAAGTGGATGTTTGGGATGAACTCTTGTCGTTCGTCCCCGAGAGCGACCCGAGAGTTCTTGAAATGTTCTCACAGCAGCTGGAAAAAAAGATTTACAACAGATTCACTACCAGATAATTGCTGAAAATAGAAAAGCAATTAGGACAGAATGTATCTCGTAATAGCGGCTCTGATGTTTAGTCGATGATTGAGTGGCTGAGCTGTTGTATTTTTTTTAAAAAGCTTAAAAGATCAAAGCCTCCACTCTCCATGTAGTCCTCCTCTAATGTTCTCCCCCTCCCTGTTCAGGAGTCAGAGTGTGGTTCAGGCCATGGAGGAGAGCTATGAGGTGGACCTGGTCTACATCACAGAGAGGATCATCTCTGTGTGTTTCCCGGCCGGCGCCGAGGAGCGCAGCTACATCACTCACCTCAAAGAGGTGGCGACGATGCTGCGCTCCAAACATGGCGAGCACTATCTGGTGAGCACCGCCATCCGAGGACGTCCTGTACAACTCTTATCCCTTTCTAGTGCTTCCTGTTTACACAACTTTGTCATTTGCTGATCTAATTGGACAGAATGCTTTTCAAACGTTTCCAGAAATGTTTAACTCTTTAATTGATGCCCTGAATTGTTCATGAGAAGACGTGTTATTGACTCTGATGTCGATTCATGCTTAATGTATTGATATTCATTCTCCTTGTGATGGACAGATGCTAAACCTGAGCGAGTGGAGGAGCGACTTATCAAACTTTAACCCCAAGGTATCCACACCTGAGCAGTTGGATCATCTTAGACATTTGTAAAACTATCAACTGACCTCGTTTTTGAGAGAATATCAAACCAAAAAAGAACCGGCATCTTCCTTCCTTTTCCTTCTTTGATCATGTTTATCCCACTCAGGTTCTTGAGTTTGGCTGGCCGGACCACCATGCACCGGCGCTGGACAAGATCTGCAGCATGTGCAAGGCCATCGACACGTGGCTCAATGGAGACCCACGCAATGTGGTGGTGCTGCACAACAAGGTAAAGCAGCGGATGTCCTGTGCACGGTTTGTAGAAAGTGAAAGATTTAAGCATCAACTGTACTTTGTGAAGTATTTGTAGGCCAACATCCCCTTTGATTGTGTCATTTCAAGGGACTATAGTATCTATACTCCTTCATTTTACGTCTTAAAAACCTGGAGTCAGCATGAAATTGAGTCTTGGTGTCTGTGCTTCTGTGTTTCAGGGGAACAGAGGTCGCACTGGGGTGGTGGTGGCTGCTTACATGCACTACAGCAACATATCTGCAAGGTATCCAACATGTCACGCACACACACACCTAACACTTCAGCAGCTGTCCTGAGTTGAAACTAAGACTGAAAGCTGTTGATGCACAGGGTTTTGTGAGGATAGGAGAACTTATCACTTACTGTAAGGCCTTGAGGTCTGGGACTTGAGTAGACTTCAAAATTAAACACTGATGTGATTATTATGACAAAACGCTACATCTTGGCTTGCTTTATTTGTCTGGCTCTGGATACAAGAAGCCCTCCAAAAATGTCATCATTTTTAATGCAACCAGATGTTAATAGCTGGGGTGCAGCCAGGAGGATTTAAAGCTGCTTTGTAAGTGATGAAGACCAGGGGGTATTCCTGAATCTTAAACTTTGGGGGGTAAAATCTGCACGTCTTCCGAAGAGAAGAGAGGCAGAGGCCCGAGGACATATTATAATAGTGACACTGCTTGTCCAATGTTGTGCCACACAGTGCTGACCAGGCGTTGGACAGGTTCGCCATGAGGAGATTCTACGAGGACAAAGCACTCCCCGTGGGTCAGCCATCACAAAGAAGGTCAGTTATTACCTCACTTCCTGTTTACTAGAGTCTGCGTTATGAGTGTGACCTTTGCTATGAAGCTTTGTTCCCTGTTTCCAGAACTTTAATGTAAACTCTTACGCAGTATTTACTCCAAATTGATAATATAAGTGGGTAGTTTTAACTGAGTTGTAAAGTTTAATGAATAAGGTAAAGGAAGTGACACCCTTTGAGAGACTTCCTGTCTCGCAATGGTTGTTAATACATGGTTGCTGAATCACTGGGGTTCAGTGATTGGTCCATTAAAGAACTGAATAACAAGAAAAACGGATTGATCAGCGTTATGGCATAACTCAATCCTTCCTTTTTGGTTTGAGAGAGACTGTACAAAGGAAATTCTTTCCATTTTTTCTTCTGATTATCTCCAGTTTAGTTTTAATTGGGATAATTGTGCGAGAATGTCATGGCACGGAGAGAAGCGATCTATCTTGTCTGTTTGAGGGATTCCATTGATGTCTCTGGGGAGGCTGCGGGGGCTTGGTTGGCGGTCCATTCCTGTCTTCTTTGCATATCAGAGCATACTCTTCCAATTCGTCTCCACTTTTAGCACTACATGTTTTGAATTAATGTCCTTTTCACAAATAGAGAGCAAAATATGAGGGTAAATTCCAAACCAGAATGGGTCTAACTAATCAAGACAGGGTTGGAAGCATTTGGAATATTTCTTATTTTGATTCCAGCTTCCTCTAAGGGGAGTATCTTTAGAGCAAGCCTTCCTTTAGTCATAAATCTTCTCCTAGCATATTATTAGCCTCCCTCTGCATTATTAGACAGTCAACTGCTCAAAGGCTTGACCCCTCACCGCCTCTCTTCTTCACCTGTGGAGAGAGGAATCCCACTTCTCGGAAAGGATGAGGTTACAGGGAATAAACGAAGAAACAAAGGAAGCAGCAAGGGAATTAACAGCACTTCATTTAAGCGCGTGAATTAGACATCCAGCCCTTCTGTAACAGGTCTATAGGCTTGCCCTCTGCCCCGCTGCTATTTCCTGCTTGGGATATAATTATCTCTGCCCCCGGAGTCCGCCAGTGTTATGGTCTGGAATGTGTGACATTAACATTAAGAGAAGGAGATGAAGTCAATCTGCTGCTGCTGCTGCTGCTTCTGTAGTAGCTTGTAAAAGTTTGGATTAGAGGTGTCATATGCAGCAATTAAGTGTCATTATCATGTAGCTTGTGAATTATTAGAATGCTTCAGTGAACAAATAGAGAGGATGGGCTGCCTCTTACAGGCCACAAGGTCAGAACTGGAGGAATTCAGATTTTGTCACTCTGAGTTGGACTTGCTCACTGAAACCTAAATATGTCCATTGGAGACCTAAAACATCCTTCTCTTGGTGTGTTTTTTAGTCCAACATGGAGGTTAAAACTGTTTGGTATGACAGTTTTACAGGCCAGATGCCCTTGGGCCAAGACATTTGCCAATCAGGGTTCTTGTGAGGATGTTTGTCTGGATGAATGCCTTTAAAGTATCAAAAGAAAAGCAGGTTATTGGAGGGAAAGTTGACATTTCAATTTTTCCACCAATCCCCATTGATTACAGGCATCTTCATTTAGTTTAGGCCCGAATAAAGATAAGAGCAAGGGCAGGTTTTCCAACATCCCAGCTAGAATGCATTTGTTGGGACCCAATGGGATACCCAACTGGGGCCTGGCCAAATTGGTCCTCAGTTTCCATGGGAAACTCATAGATAAGCCAGGATGAGCTGATAAAGTTTGATACAGGGCCTGCACTGGTTGAATGTAGCCAATTTGAGAGCCATCTAATACTGAAGTTTTCTAAATAAAGGATGAACCGTATTCAGTCAAACTTGACTTCTTATATGGGCCTCAACATCAACCCACTAGAAAGCCTCTGCTGAGCCCAGTTGAAGCCCACCCAACCTGGTGAGCCCATGTAAGCCCCAATTGGACGTAATGGCTGGATGGATGCTTGGGATCAAATCTACATAGGGATGAAGCAAACTCTTGGTTCAACCTATCGGGCAAAATTGGAGTTTGTGGTGGTGACATTGAGGTTTTGCAGCTGTGTGTAAGTTGGGTATATCTCAAGTAAGATACCAATATGATACCAAATCTTTTGCAATCTTGTCTTTTTATGACTTTATATTTGAAGATGTGAACTGTATGTGGAAGGGAACACATTTTGACTGACAGTAGAAACAAATAGCTGGTTGAGAACTTCATCTTTGGCTTCATGGGTCACATAAACCAACTAAAAACAAACACACATGACATTAAAACAGGGGAAACAGGAACATTGTATCAGTAAATATGATCACTGCAGTTGTTAAACCATTAAGGGCAATTAGGAGGCATAAAGACAATTAGTATTCTAGTGGAAGACATTACCCATTACTATTGGCTGAAGTCTTATTCCATTCATTTGCATGTGTACAGTAAGCTAAATTGGCCAAAGCCTTGTGCAAAACCTTTTAATTATTCTCCATAGAAGGCAGAACATGATTAGGTGTCAGATCACACACCTACTGTAGCTACGAGCTCTCAGCACGTCTCTGCTCGGCCTAATTGAATTAAAAGAGTCTAAACCATCTGGCCACTGACAGCAGAGCATGGAGGGGGTGTCTGCGTGCTGCGACCCCCACGGTCAAGGTCGTGTTTGGTACCATCATTATTATCATCATTAACAACCAGACCATGCTAACTCAACAGACCCCCAACTGGTATCTGTACACACCGATTCACTCTGACATTTCCCTGCAACGGATGAAGGGTTTCCTTTTCATTTAGAACTGGATTTGGTTTCAATAAGTCCCAGTTTGTTTGTTCCAACCCTCTTTAATCACTTCCAGAAACTGACCCATGCTATCCCTCTTTGTTCCAAAGCAGTCCATCTCCAAACGCTTGGATTCTGACCTACCTACCATAAAGCAGAAAAAAGGTGCTTTTCAAAGAAGAAGTGATGGCCGTAAAGATCATAAATGTAGTTTATAACTGCACCACATTCAGTCTGAAAGCTGAGATAATTTATTCTCAAAAGTGACCTTACATTTTCTGTACAAACATTAATGCCAACAATATAAAGTCTTGATTTTAAAAACCACCGAGGGGCTTTACTTTAGCATACCCCAAGGGGAACACGTTTTATTCCCTTTTTAAGACCAATGAGTAATATAAAGCGCTCCAAAGGTCTTGTAATGAACATTATAGCAACATTAAGGGTCAGACGCAGGGCATTGGACCTTTTATTTGGTAGTGTGGGGATACTTTGAAGCTTTTTGAGATAGTTTTTAAGGAGAGAGATGTTTAGAAGGGATGCAACGGTGTCAGAGTTTTGCTAGCATCCCGCTTTGATTTGGTTTCATGTTGAGAACAGAACTTCATGGCCTATAAAAACTTTTTCCTTTTTCTTCAGGTATGTGCAATACTTCAATGGCCTTCTCTCCGGACACATCAAAATCAACAACAAGCCCCTGTTCCTGCATCACGTCATCATGCACGGCATTCCCAACTTTGAGGCCAAAGGGGGTGAGTATCTACGTTTACTGCCAATCCATCCATCCATCCATCCATTTTCTTCCACTTATCCAAGGTTGGGTCATGGTGGCAGCAAGCGCTGTCAGTCAACCCAGACCTCTCCCCAGCAACGTGTTCCAGCTTGTCCTGGAAGATTCTGAGGTGTTCCCAGGCCAGACAGGATACATGATCCCTCCAGCGAACTCTGGGTCTACCCCAGGGTCTCCAATATCTTCTTTCTTGAAAATGTTTCAATGTTGCTTGTTTTTCTTTCCAGGTTGCCGTCCCTTCCTGAAGATCTACCAGGCAATGCAGCCAGTCTACACATCAGGAATATAGTACGGGAACTTTCATGCCAGTTCACATCAGTTTAGTTTGTGTTCAATTCACTGCACACCCTAGCTGGATGTCGTAGACATTATTTCTTGTTTTTTTGTAACAGCAATGTGCAAGGAGACAGCAACACAAGCATCTGCATCACAATCGAACCCGGCCTGCTTCTCAAGGGAGACATCTTGGTGAGATCTCAATGAAAGAATCCATTCAATGTTCCATTTCTTGTTGATCCTGACACTCTGTACTTCATATTTGTGCAGTATTGCTCTTTCTTTTAAACCATGAAACAGCTAATCCTGTCCATTCCTTCCTTCTCTTTCTTTCTCGTCATAGCTGAAGTGTTATCACAAGCGGTTCAGAAACCCGACCAGAGACGTGGTGTTCAGGGTGCAGTTCCACACGTGCGCCATCCACGACCTCGGCGTGGTTTTTGGGAAGAACGAGCTGGACGAGACCTTCAAAGGTAACTCTCTGCTCTGTAGCATCGTGTGTGTGTGTAGACTTGTAGCTGACGGTGATTTGAGGAAAATGTTTGTTTGTGAGGTGTTTAGGTTGAAGCAAGAAAGGAGTCCAGAAAAGAACATGTAATTAGAGCAAGATGAGTTTGTTTGAACACAAACCGCAGAGGGAAAATCAGTTTCTGATATGAAATGTAACACTCTGCTGCAGGAAGACTCAGCTCCTCGTATTTTTTCATAGCAAACAGGGTCCCCTGGTGGTGAAGGCAGCTCAGCATTTAATTTATCATGTCAGTGGAAGAACAATGATGTGAGAAAATATTATTTCTTTAAAGTTCAACAAAAGTTACTTTAATTGGTGGGAAAAATTAAGAATGAACATTTAAATAGCAAAAAACAAAGAATGTAAACATCTCCTTTTAACACATTGTCTGATTTTGTTTTATTTTGTATACATTTTTGCCTGTTTTAAACCCTAATAGTGAATCCAAATAGATGCACTGATTTGTTTTTCGTGACTTTAAACCAAAAATATTGTGGAAAAAATGCAGATTTTGCTGCATTAAATATAAGAACTTGTTGTATGATTCAATTTGAGGCTCGGAGAAGGATAAAACACACTGAATGTCACCCTGATTTTGAGCATCTCTTGTTAATTATACCAAAATGGAATCTTCTCCGTGTCTCTACAGATGACAGGTTTCCAGAGTACGGGAAGGTGGAGTTTGTTTTCTCATATGGACCAGAAAAAATAAAAGGTAATCCATTTTTCCTTCGAGAAAAAAGGGTCAAATGGAGAATGTGTATTTTATCAGTGGAATACATATCAAGTGTGGATATTTGGGGTGAAATATCACCCTACAAGTGACAGCTGAACACAGTCTGTGTCTCCTCCTCAGGCCTGAGCCACCTCGAAAACGGCCCGAGCGTTTCTGTGGACTACAACACCCAGGACCACCTGATCCGCTGGGATTCCTACGAGGACTTTGAACATCCCAGTGAGGACACCGTGGACGGGGAGCACGGTATGTCCAAATAAACACACACACACACACGCACATTTTGATGGATTGGTTGTTTACACTCATCCAAAGCCGCTACAGTAATGGAAACTCCCAGACTTCGACTGCTGTCTCATCTGGTAAAGCTGCTTTAGTTGTGTGATTTTTTTTCCTTAAGAGCTTATGCAAGAGGAATACAGAGATGTTTATCTGTGCAAAGTTTCACATTGTTTGTCTGCAGCTTTGAAAATGCAGAAAATAGATGTTACACTGAAACAAAGCGGCATGAGCTGAATCTGGGGGCAGCTCCATGACGGAAGCATCGATATTCATTTCAGTCTGTTTCATGACCAGTTCAAAACTCCTGAGAGGAGCTTTAAAAGGAAAACATCCTTTTAACCTGCAAAGAAACACACACATACTTTATAGTTTACCCTTATTCAGATACTCATGTAATGAAGTCCCACTTAATCCATA
Source organism: Tautogolabrus adspersus (assembly GCA_020745685.1). Taxonomy (NCBI): domain Eukaryota; kingdom Metazoa; phylum Chordata; class Actinopteri; order Labriformes; family Labridae; genus Tautogolabrus; species Tautogolabrus adspersus. The sequence goes on from CM036557.1 coordinate 9,855,896, forward strand.
AATCATATTCCTTAAGTCACCACTGATAGTCTAAATCTGTAGCTTTGATGCACTCTTCTTAAAAGAAGCTATGTCCATGTCTTTCCACTCCTCACCCACATCTCTGAGCTACCTCACCACCCTCCTCCTCCCCCACCAGACCTGTCAATTAGACCTTTAAATAGCCGCGGCAGAAATAGGGGGGCGTCAGTCGCCCTGCTACTGGCTGCCCCCTCCCCAGGGGGGTTGTAACCCGAGACATCACCAACCCAAAGTCCCACATGTGCCCAATATCCACCTCGTTGTGTCATGTACCCCCTCCTACCTCTGCACACATAGATATGAATGTGAGAAATGAATGGTAAAGTTAGATTTGTGTACACTTTAATCAAAAGCTGAGGATCTGTTTTGATTGGTTGGATCATTGCTCAATTATGACTTCATTTGTGTTGCTTCTCTTTTAAACGTTCATAAGAGACAGTCAAAAAAGAGCATTTTCTTACTTCTAAAGAAGGTCGAGGTCCTGATTGTGAATGTTTGGTTTAACAGTTATCAATGTCGGAGGAGTGTCCCTTTAGGCCCACCGTAGATAAACCTCTGCAGTGTCTCCCTGTAGTCACAGTGATGGAAAAGAAGGACACTGCTGCATCTTTGAATGTCTCACTTCACTTTAAAAAACTCTCAGACAGCTCAGCTGACGAGTCCAAAGTTATATCCACCTCATGACATCAAACATTGACCTTTGACCCCGTTCATTTGAGCTGTTTTCATTTAGCTTTTGATCCCTAACTAGTTTCTTTTTCGTGGTTAAGTTAATGTGGTAACCTTCTATCTAGTGTACCAGAAGATCATTACATTATTTCAAAATAAAAGCAGGGTTAAATTCAAACAGCAAGTAAAATACTCTCCCCTTAAAACAGTACGAACTTTCAAAATAAAAGCCTATTTATATTTTTGAATGCAAAATAATGGTATTTCAAACATGCAATTAAAAATGTGATTAACCGCGATTGACTTTTGAAAATGAGCGATTAATTGCAGTTTCTAAAAATAATAGTTCTACCTAAAGGTTAATGTTGGGCTTTGTATGCCTTTATTTTGGAGGACAGTATATAGAGTCAGAAATCAGAGAGAGAGAGTGGGGAATGACGTGAAGAAAAGAGCCACAGGCCGGACTCGAACCCGAACCACCCTCCTGAAGGACTCCAGCCTCTGCACATGGGGCGTGCACACCAGCCACCAGGTCACAATCGCCCCAAACAGCCCGACTTCAAACACACTCACAAAAAAATTGCAACTCAGTGGAATAAACACTCACAGTAAAGTGACACCACAAAGAAAAGTGTCATCTTTGAACATGTGATTCCATTCTCACCGTGACTTTCTTTAAATTCTCATCTTACTGTCTAAAAGTTCCTTTTTATACGTCTACACATCCATTTATATTGGTATGTTTATATTTAGTTTGGAGGATGACTTAACAGCAAATCATCACAAGATATAAATAAACTGAACATCCCACATTGATTGCATCATGAATCATCCTGCCGTAGAGTTTCTAACTCTCTTTTCCTAATCGTGTCCTAACAGTGATGATGACGTTCATAATTACAGCTGTTAATCTGACAAACTCACACAAACAGAAGGATGCTCTCACCCTCAGCTGAGTCAGCACTTGGCAGCCATTGTAACACAGCCCCTACTTTTATATACAGGATTTTTTTTTTGTCTTCTTCTTTTTACGGCTTCGCAAAAACCCATTTCATTTTTATGAACATCCCCGGAGGAGCGACGCGGTAATTGCTGCGTTGCAAGAAGGTCAGTGGGAAATCGCCAGGATTGCAAGTTGGATCCTAATTGAATGGGCGGCAAGGTTCTCAGCACTCAGCAGAAAGGAAAAAACCTCTCGGCCAGTTTATTCATTTGTGTAATTGCAGCTTTGGCTGTTACACTTGGACTTAGGAACTCAAGGAAAGCGTCTCTTTTTATAAGCGATGGAGAGATAAGAGACAGAAGGAGATGTGGCTTCTATTTTAAGGGTGCAAAAACAGCACATCCGTGAAAAAGCATTTAAATCATGGCACCAAAAAGTCCTTTTTGGTTCTATTTTATTCGCAGAAAAGTCATCACCTCTGACTAATTATTTTAGATTATCAACTGGAGATATGAGACTAATATTCATACACATGAAAGCTTCTAAACTGAGGTGAAAACATGCATAACACTTAAAAACTCCATGACAGAACGGACTATTTTTATACATCGCAGAACTCTGAACTGGAATCACTCATCAGCAATCATTTAGAGATTTCACGCTTGTTTATTTTTCCGAGTGTTAAATAAATGTTTCGGCCTTAGGCGTTGATGCCCGCATGCATCTGGGAGCTCATCCTGACGCCATTTTTAAATCCCGCAACCTTGGCGATCGCGCTGAGAGGACTGAACGAGAGATGGATGTCATTAAACGGGGCTGCAGGATTAGGAAGCTTAGGGGTTGTGTGTGTTTCATACCAATGCATGCGCTCATTGGAAACAGATATTTGGACTTGTAAAGGTATTCTTCCAGCTGTTTGTGTTTGTCTTTCACACTATTTCCTGCTCTTTATGGAGCTGCAAAAGAGCCCGCACATGGCTGTCACGTTTTTGTATGTTTGTGTGTTTGCTTTTGCAGTTTTTTTATGTGGTAGTATGTGTGTGTAGATGCACCTTGTGTTTATCGGCTCGCTTTTGCTCCACTAATAGCCCCGCTGTGTGGTGGCAGCTGTCGACCCTGGAGGTCAAACAAGTCAGAAGGCCACCGTTTGGGCCACTGAGCAGCCAAAGAGCAACAACTGCAGTGTTATGAGCCCAATCTGTCGTCTCAAAATGACACATTTATGATTGGAAAAACATCAGCACTATCACAAAGTCTGCAGTTTGTAGGATTTTTTGAAGAAATTGCTTTATTGCCAAAGTTTATATGCATTTAAGGCCTGAAATAACAAAGATGACTTTGGTCTTTGAGGGAAAAACTGCAATGCTAGCAGACGTTAGCTGTATTAACCGACTGTTCCCTAGTGTTCAAGAGATATACGTCAAAATATGGAAATGACATGAGCACCACCAAGAAGATTTCATGGCTCACAACAAATCTAGGTCGTCTACATAAACAGCAAGTCACTGCAACAACAAAATACCACCTAAAAAAACATCCAAATGAGGCAAAAACATGACATTTATAAGAACTTAAATCATCACGTTTGACGGTCATATGGCATCAAGGCATAACATTTCTCTTTTTTTTCCGACATTTAATCATAGATGTATCATTTATACGCACTAAACTCAAATGAACGCAAAAAAATGGAGGCCCAATTGTAAAAAAATGTTCTCTAACTTTAAAACGTAGATCAACCTGTCAGATACGTTACAGCCGTTAAAGCAAAGTGTAATGATTTCAATCATTAAAGCCATGTTTCCACCTGAAGTATCCAGAACCTTAAGTCCAATGATCTACTTTTTGAGGAACTAAAAAGTCCCGGTACTAAAAGTTGACAGCAATTTAAAAACATCTTTTCCCCCCGTAGTATGCTGGGATGTGAGCTGCTGCCACAAATGGTACATGCAGCATTTAACGCAAATCAGGTGGATCTTATGAAGGTTTTAAATTTCATGTGTAAAGTCTTCTGACTACATAAAGCGCTCAAGTGCCCAAGGACACATCGGACATGTTGCTGCAGGAGCTGGAGCGACGACTCTACCAAGTGAGCCACAGCCGCCCGGTTGAAAAAAGTAATTTAAATACAAAGCTGACAGAATTTAAACTTTAGAACAAACTTTTCATTGTTCATGGACACAGGGCAGATTTGGGAAATTGAAGATCAGTTCACTTTGTCGCTTTTTTACAGGAATAACGCAGCATCTTACGACAGTAGAAGTATCTATGTGCGTGCCGCTGTGCTTGTGGTTTACAGTAGGGCAGAGGGCCCAGTGTCTGCACAGGCTGCCTTCCTTGTTTACCGTCCTGTTCTCCCATATTTGGCTGGGGCCGAGCCCTGAAACATGTCTGGAATATCTGGGCAGAGACAGACAGAGAGGCTGAGATAGAGAGATAGGCACCGAGAGGCAAAGGGACGCAGAGACCACCAGAGTACATTACTTCATAGTGAAGAAAGGAGAAAGGAAAAAGAAGCAGAGACCAGGAATGAATTATATCAAGAAAATGTAAAGCGTCTTAACAGCATTGGTTGGTAAGTATACTGTGGCCTTTGGGTTACTACTAGCAACTTCTTTAAACAAATTAGCAACAAATATTATATAATAAAGCATCAAAATGAGATTTATTATGTAATTGATGCAGGAACCAATTGGTTTCATGCAACATTATGCAGGTTTTGCCCTCGGAAACCACATCTCATGACAAGAATACGATTTCTTGTTAAGTCCGTCTGCAGACAGAAGAGTTTGTTTGTCTGTTTATTGCGTTTCCATGTCAACACGGTTGCATCCTGAGTGTTTGGCACCTATATGAAACCAAATGAGTCATGGAGTGAGCAATTTGTGTGCGGAACATTTTATGAGCGGGCTGCAATTTTGGGTACACCAAAACTATCAGGGAGCACGGTTGGTAGCTGGAGAGAGGTTGCACAGGGATACGTTGCAAGATTTCAAACTACTCTGGAGACAGTATTTGAACAGAAAATGTTTTTATTTTGCTGTTTTTTGATTATTTGTGCATTTTATTGGCAGAAATTGGAGATACACTTGATAAAAATGGCTTCTTTTGGTACAAAAATGGACTGAAAAGTAACAAGTATGTTAGAAATGACTTCATATTCTGTCCACAAAGATGCTCAGAACACTTTTAATGACATAATTTCTTCATTAAGTTAAGAAATGTTGTAACACATTTTGAACTCAGCTTTCAGATTTCTCCGTGCCCAGCTCTCGTTGCTGTAAAAACACGTTCAAAACCTTCAAAACTAAATATGGCCGACAAAAAGTCCATTATTGTGAAGCATGTCTTTGGTCTGCAGAAATGGAGATCACTCCGGTATTTTAAAAGCACCCTGTGTGTGTCTTGCATGAGCCTATAATGCTTCTAGTTAGACCTCTCGCTGACAGCACGGTGAGCTGCAGCAGCAGGTTCAAATCCCAGCCCTGGAAACCCCGCTGAGCTGCTCCTCATCTCTTAATGCCTCCTTTCTCCTACTGTCTGTGTAGATGTCTCCATGGGGCTTTCTCTCTGCCTCGCTATCAGTCGTTCTGTCTTCTTTGTCTTACTGCATTTGCATTTTATTGCTTTTCGTTCATTCAGCTTCATTTGTCATTTCTGTACCTCTTCTAGACTTAGATTAAAGAATAGTAGGATAAAGGTGCCAACCTGAACCTCTCAAAGAGACAGAGATGACAGACAGGATCTGGGTAGACAACAGCCAGATGTGGTTTTATGACAGGTGCTGATCCCCACCAGTGAAAGACACATGGAAGAACAGATGTAGAGAAAACCACACGACCATTTAGGAGACAGTCAGATGTACAGAGGCAGACATGCAGGCACTGACGGGACCCCACGCTCTTCTTTTTGTATTTCTGAAACACTGTTATGATATACACCAAGTGTAGAAGTGTAAGACTGATACCAAAGTAATATCAGGGCTACTTTAAGCACACATATTTTGAACCAATATCCAGCTTCTTGGACAGAAAATATGATTTTTATATATAGATTGTAAAACTTCAAATTCCACACGTCCATTATATTTCAGTTTGTTAGTAGAGGAACTTTGGGCAGATTTCATTTTAGCTTTTATAGAGCTAAAAGCTAAAAGCGCGTCTCCCATCTAATGTGCATCCAGTGGAAAGAGGAGTGCTCTGTTATACATATGGCAGCAAGGAGAATGATTACATTCATACTAAAAAGTCGAAATCTTTCGCCATCTCTGAAAAAACACTTGTAAAGCAGACTTTTTTAGATTTTTCTGTCTGGCATTTTTTATATGCATATTGCAAGCTTGCAGTCTTCTTCTCCCTAGACTTTGCTGGAATATTACTGGATTTCTTTACATGTTACCACCGTCCCACTATCCAGTGGAGAAATAGTGTGAAACTGGTTGTAGACATGTATCGGGCCACCTTCATTCTTTAGTGTCTCGATCAAAACACTGTCCCACTCTTAACAACTTTGGACTTTAGAGCTACTTTAGTCAAAAATTCCACAAGGTACTTTTCAATTTGTAAAATGCTAAAAAGTAGCTCAATCTAAAGATGAATCTGTAAGGATTGAATGAGTTTCTACTAACATCTAACCTCATTAAGCCTTAAAATATCGGTTTAAATGAACCGAAAATATCTCCGACCCAGTCTAGACTCCATATCTGCGCTTGATCTGACATTTCATCTCTCTGAAAGAGTTGGCATGAATCAGACGTGGAGTGTAGCTGGATGTCAGACAGACAGTCGGATAGCTTTTTATGACAGTCACTCAGATGACAGACAGGCGGATAGATGACATCACCCGTAAATGAATCGTGGAGCCAGACGCTGATACGGTCACGTCACGTTACCTCAAACTGTGACAGCTGGACACTAGGTAATAGATGGACTGAGAGGCAGACATGGCAAATATAAAACCGCGACAGTTTTCCTTGTGCCAGTCACTGATACACCAACCTTGACGCCTTTTTCCCTGATGGACTGTCACATCATCTTTCATGATTTGCTGCAAAAAATGGCCCAAACTCAATGGTCCTTTTTGACCTTAACGTGGCGATTATAATTAACTCATGTATATATCTGTGTTGTCTACAAACCAAACAAGAGCAGTGATGAAAAATGTAACCAGTTTTAAGACTTTGGCTGCCAATACTAGAACAAATAGCTTTACAAGGACATTTTCGCAGTGTCTCCCCATGTCTCCCACATACTCACAGATCTTTAAGACAAGTCATTCAGTTGTCAGTCAAACCAGTCACCCACTGCTGGTATGCAGACTGCCAGTTGTCACGAAGATATGAAAGCAGTGAAGGTGAATGTCACATCCTGCTGCGAGATACCCGACTGCTTGCTGACAGCCATGAGCTTGCCACTGCTTGTCACTGTGTATAATTGCACATGGAAGAGTCACCGACTGACGCGAAAATGTTGTGGCATGTGATGAAGAGCGAGGCAGTTTGAGGTCTCGAGATCAAAGTTACTTCTGTGGCACTGTAAACAATATCCTTCTCAAGCTCTTTAACATACCAGACATTAATGAACCTTTGAGATCATTTAAAGACAAGTGACTTGATTAGATAATCTGTTCCTTATTCAGCCACTACAAAAGAAGCATAACAAGGAACAACTCTTTGTTTCTGCTGTGATTCCCTTTCACGCTGGTCCCTAAGTTCAGGTTTTTTCATTGCTTTAGATGAGTGTTGGAGAAATATGGTTCTTTACATCTTTGTCCACTTGGCCCACTTTAAATCAGGGTGCGTCATTTTTTCCAAACCTCCAAGTTTAACTATTCTCACACATGCACAACAGTTTCCCCCAACCCATTGACCTTTGCTCAACCTCCAAGACCTTTCTGGCACAAGTTTACCATCTATGTAGGTCGCTAAGTAGGTTTTACTGTAGTCATCTGTATGCATATACGTATTTATAATCACATAAAATCATATACCATATCCAATAAAACACTCTTTGCGATCCTCTGTCTTAAGTGAGCAATCAGCCCACCATTGGAGCGTTTATTTATGTGCATAAACACCGGTGTGTTTCTATATTTACATGTGTCTGCATTTTGTTAGAAAGAGTTTGGGCATTTTTATAAGGTCATCATGTCTCCTATAAGAGAGTCAAGCCCATCATTAAGTTTTCCACACCACTGAAACGCTTCGAGGCGGCCTATAAGTAATTCCAAAGGAAAAATACAGCCAGAGACTTTTAAAACAGTTGGTTGTGATAATGCTGTGCAATATTTTTATTCCTCAATTAATACTAGCTCAAGATTAATAGGTTCCAGCTCTAGAATATCTACTCGTAGTAGCACAGTTACTGTTACGTAAATGATGGTATCATCTGTGTAGAATGATATATGGAATGGTTTATGGATAAAACGGCATTAAGATATAAGATAATGTGAACTGATCCAAGAACAATGCCCTGGGGAACTCCTCTAGGGATCCTGGAGAAATCTACATGAGTTATTTTGAGCAGTTTAGTTCCTCAGGGAGTGTTTTGTTCACTTAAGAAAGAATAAATCACATAAATGATGAAGCGTAATATAGTTGGTTAAACTTGTTCACTGTAAGTATTTGGTTGTGTAAAGAAATTTCCACCGGACATCTGTGCTCTCCCCAAGCCTCCCACTTCTGACTTCCCATATTTGGCCCTGGTAGTGAAGTTACTATAATGTAATGATGTCATCTCCATTGAGGGATATAAGGGATGTTTTAGATCAGATACAATACGAAGATAAACTATCATTCAAAGCGGTCTAAGAACAGTCCCTGGAGGGACTCCTTAACGGATCCTGAAGAAATCTAGATTAGTTATTTTGGGCAGTTTAGGTCCTATTTAGGGAAAGTTTTGTATACTTGAGATACAATAAATCACTTAAATGACAAAGTGTAATGTAGTTGGATAAATATGCGCTATCAAAATATTTGATGGTTTTAAGAAATGTCATTGGGCATCGATGTTATTCCCACTTTTGATTTCCTATATTGGGCCCTTAGCTAAAACAGTTTTTTACATCATGAACCCAGGGAGTAATTGAGGAAGTATGTATGCATATTCAGCTGCTGTGTCCACCATGTTCGCACTACTTTATAGGCTTGTCGACAAATGTTCCCCCTCAATCAGCGTGTTTGTTAATATCAAATGTACTAACTATGCATATAATCCACATCCCAGCTGGTGCATTTTATACAACAATAACAATGGTGCTAACACATTGTCTATTTTTAACAAACCATTGGACACAGGTGTTTAAATGGCTTTTTAATGGCCTCCAAGCCTGCGACATGGCAATGGGCACTCAAGAGAACACTTAAGAGACTACTGCCAAGAGGCAGGTGCTGTGGGTGTGTGACTCTGTGTGGTTTTGTGTGTGTACCACTGTATGAGCAATGCTTCTGGCACTTTCACAAGAGTGGAGAGCACCTGTCACATGAGAGGATATAGAGAATGGACAGGTGTGGATAAGAGGTCGGGGTAGAGAGTGACATTAGTTGAAGAAAGAGGATGTTTAGAGGCTTAATTTAATCACCAATTTGGATCCAATTTTAAGTTTAAGCGAGCCCTCTGGAGCGACATGTTTTTAGCATCATGTGCAAATTGCCCTATAGGATTCTACTGAACTGAACATTTAAATGAGTAGAGTTAAACTTGGCTTTGTCCTTTGAAGCAGGAAGAATGGCACATTGCATTTATTTTCTTCTCCAGGAAACAAGTTGTACACTATTTCTGTTAGCCAAGCCGTAGTGACTCAATCGATCTAATGTGAAGTCTACTGGAGCTATTTACTGACACAAACAGAAGAAAGCCATTTGTTCTGTTTAAATGGAGGGCTGTTTGTTTGTGCCATTCAGAATTAAGCTCACTAGATCTCTGACATTGGTGTTACTGCACAGTAGATGCAGGGTCATTAAAACACTTAGTATGTCGTCATTTTTGGATCATTCCTGGAAACATGTACTGCATTTACTAATGTAGGATTTGTATTACAGTATTGCTGCCCAGTAACTGTGGCTTTTGCGTATTTTAGAGGTTATAAAAAAGTTTTAATTGGCTGCTGATTTTTTCTAAAAGCAGAATCTTGTTGAACCAATTTCTTTCTTCCCGGCAGCAATTACACCATTACACCATTATACCAGAATGGCCTGATAATATAGCTCCATTTATAAGACCTTTTTGAGGATGATTGTGTGTTTTTAAGGGAGGACATTAAGGACTTGTCAGTTGGCATCTGAACATCAACTTTTTTAATTCAGACAACCAAATTCACTTTAATGATATACCAGTATGGGCTCTTTACAGTATATTTTTATTGAGCTTTTGCACGTCAGATTTGTGCAGACATGCAGCTCATCCTGTGGTAATCTGAGTTTAAAGATAAACTCATTCAACCCCAAACGTCATGCACAAAATATGTGTGTATATAGCTGTAGTGATGCACAGAAGAACATGAGTCTCCAGGCTTACGCACATGCCATACGTGTGGGGCAAATGTAAAGGTTGTGACCTTGCAGCGCTCGTTTAGTGAGTTCTCCTCATGCCCTACATTGTTTGGCACTGCTTCTCTTTACTAAGTCTAGAGGATTGCTCCAAATTCGCAGATCTGTCCCCACCCGATAGTGAAGTGAGAGAAAATAGCTAGGTGTTTAAGGAGGTGAGAGTCATTTCAGAAATTCATACTTGAGCTGTGAGTCAGTCCCTGCTGTGACGTTTCTGTCTACACGTTATCCTGTTGGCATACAATTACCAGAGCCTCAACAAATAGCAGCCACTTCACAAGTTGGGAATTTGTTATTGGAAGAGCAAAGAATGAGAATAATTTTGGATATTTTGTTTGCAACTTATGGATACTACATAGTGCATGTGTATGTTAAAGTTTGTGGAATTGGAGAACATGTTTTTATAAGATAAATGAACACATTATCAAGATCACAACACAACAAGATCAGCTAAAGATGGTATTTGTTGGTCTGATTGGTTGGTGGTTCGATGGAATATTTTTTGCAACAGCCCCAAAAACACAAACCGAATTGAGACACCAAAAGTGAAAGTAGATCAAAATATTTATTGGTAATACAATCATAAAAACAAAGCTGCAGAAACCTCCCATCCAAAAGTTTCGGAGCCATGACAAGTCAAAAATCAGCGCCTGCTCTCCAGATTTAACCTCAGGAACGGGGTTAACCAACAGCTGGAAAAAGGGTCACCTTGGAGAACTTGAGTTGTTTTGCCACATGGTACTTAAAGATCCTCTTTTATGAGCTAGAACAAGGGCATTCCCTATTCTGTTAGAGGTCAGGTAGTTTGTGAGAGAGTCAAAGACAAACAGAGCTCAGTGGGGAGAATTGTAAAGGAAAGCTCTTTGAAATCTGTAAATTACCTACATCCGAGGTTTCAGTTTTAAAATCCAGCGATATTTTTCGTGAATCATTCAGAACTTTAAGACCAGTAGAAAGGAAGTTACAGGTAAGGGTGGTGATCCTTGGTTAGGGGATTCCGTCTGATGACATCACCAGGCATTGGGTACTCTTGTCCCGGGCAGTCAGAAGTTGTGGGAGTTGTAGTTTGTTTGAAACAACGTCGCTTCCCAGGCAGCTGCAATGTGGTAGTGGTGGTGGTGGTGGTGTTGGTTATGGAGTCCCTCCCCCGCTGCCGGGAACAGTCACAGATCATCACAGGATGCCAGCTCACCCTTTCGGCAGCTTCGGTGCTGCAGCCCCGCCTCGACTCGCTCCAGCAGAGCACATGTTGGGTGATGAGAGGACATGAATAAGAGAGTGAGAGAGGAGCCCAGAGACAGAAAGTTCAGTCACTCAGAGGCTACTGACGGCACTTGATGTATAGACTCAACTGTGGACAACCTTTTACTTTGTAATTTCAATGGACCTGGCTAAAGAAGAGACAATATTGAATCTATTTTTGAGTTTTTTGGCAAAGATGGAGTAGGAAGTCAGGCGTTTTTATCTAGTACAGGTAAGGTTGATTTATCAACTAAGTTTGATACTATGATAAGATATTTAATATTAATTTGAAGCAAATAAAATCATTAACTTTTAATAATATACTTACATGCATTTTAGTATTTGGAATGTCTATTGCCAGTTTACAAAGCATGATTGCACTCAGCAAACTTTTTTCTTCTTTCTCTTCAAAATAGAAACATTTTCTCCTCAAAATCGTATACAACCATGCTTAAAACAAAGGTCTAATTACAACATAAATTAATCCCAACACTAAAGGTTATGCCAAACTTTGCCACTATCTTTCTCGTAAACTTTGTGTAGTAATTAAAAACAACCACAGAAACAAACTGTGTTTACAACTTCCTGGCCTGCCCTCCCATTCGTGTTGCTACTGTGCTTGTGAGTTGCTGTTGACATGGGTTTGGAAATAGCTGCGGTCCGAGCGATTCACCATCTGTCCCCAGGGGTCGCTCAATTTGGAGTCCGCCATGGTCATGTATACGTCGTGTATCACTTTGCAAATGTATACAGGACACTGGAAGACAGTATTGGTGTATTATTTTCTTCCTGTAAGTACAAGTGCTACCACAGGACGTGCGATTGTTGGGCTTCATAGAAGCATGTATATTGCTTTAAATTAGTAATGCCAAGTATTGCCCCTGATCTCAGCTTGGGTTTTCTTGTGCCTCATCTGAGTTGAGTTGTTTTCACAACCTTTATTGGGGTAATTTTGAAATGATTTTATACACATTTATTATGAACATGTTTCTAATTGCTAAGGCCGGGAAGGTGCAGTAACTGTGCAATATCTTGTACTTTTCTCCTTTTGACTTTAAAAAGATTTTTTTAAAGATTTTTTTATGGACTGCATGTCATCACATATATTGAGGAAGTTTACTGACTGTTTTGAAAGTCTCCAATTTGAAACACAACCATGTCAATAGAAATAGACTACATTTTAGTTACATGAAACGTTACCCTTCCCCCCCCCCCCCCCCCACACACCCTCCCCCCCACACACCCTCCCCCCCCCCCCCCCCCCACACACACACACACAACAAACCAAAATCACCAACAAACAGTTTAAACTAAGAGCAGACCATTTATGTTGTTTTATTGAAATATGTTACTCATTCCAGTCTAAGCACTAAGAAAAAAAACTCATTCTGCAACATGTAAGCAAACGGTCTGACTTTGCCAGCATGATTCAGCAGCCAGATAACAACTTGAGGAGACAGTTTGTCCTCTCCCAGTCCAGCTCTGGGATTGGCAAACTGGCATTGCTGCTCTTGTTTTGGCTCAAACAGACCAGTTGGCCAGGACCCTCCCTGGTTCACGTCAGACCATGTGGGCCTGCACTGACGCAACGTGACAGGGGCTTTAGTCCTGCAAATTGTCTATTAATAGCTCTGGAAGGGCTGTGTTGCTGGTGGCAGGACTGCTGGCTGAACCTCAGGGTCAAAATAAGATGGGTGCAGAGGGGGGTCACTGGGCTTGTGGTGTGAGGGATACTGTTCCGTGTAAATGTGACTTGATGAATGATGTTAATAAGATCTCATTAAACCCCTTTGTGCATGAGGGTGAGATAATTCAAATCACCTTAAGTAGCTTAGGTACTCATCTTATCCATCAAAAAAAAAACTGTGTATTCCAACTGTTTAAAATAAATACCATACAGAATCCAACTACACTGTTTCTGTCTCAAAAACTGTTTCATGAGCATGGCACTACCTTCATAATTTTAGCCTTTGCATCCCTTTTAGATGTTGTTCACACCCAAGGCCCACTTGATGGAAGCCTATATGCACGGGTCCGCAAGAAAGACTCCCTGGAGGGAGTTGTCACCATCAATGGCCTCCCAGTCCATGAAAACACCTTGACAAATGCAGAGCACCCGTTACAGCACCCCAACCACCCCCTCCAAACTACTGAGCACACTCTTCCTGTGACAGGTCACCCCTCCCTCCCTGCAGTCGACCACACACTTTCCGTGAGCAGCGACTCAGGAAACTCAACAGCATCCGTCAAGACTGATCGTACAGACGAGCACAGCCAGTCCTTGCAAAGTGCCGCAAACCATAACAACCAGACAGCCACCCACCCATCACTCAGCCCGCAGGAGAAAAGAGAGCTTGACCAGCTTCTGAGCGGCCTTGAAGCACCGACGCATCAACGACAAGCCTACCTGTCCACGTCTACCAGTCCAGGAGGAGGTGTCCGGCACCTGGTTCCAGCACAAGTGCATGTCAATGGGGGCCACACAAGACTAGTTAGCGCCCCTTTAACAGACGAACGGGAGACAGATATTCTTGACGACGAACTACCTAATAGCCAAGAGGGCAACAGTGTGGACAGCCTGGGCACACTTTCATCCCTCGAAGGTCAGGCGACACCAGGGGATCTATACTACCAATCACAGACACCAGGTAGCAGGCAGAACGACGGGCCTTACCTAGAGAGAGGTGTTCTTGGAGAAAAGTTGAGCGAGATGCCTGTGCATGGAGTACAAACGCCAACGGCGATGCAAGACAGATCTGCGGACTCTGCATCGCCCCAGGGGGGATACAACAACTACCAGAACGGAGAAGGGATGTACCGTTCACAGTCCTTTGGAAATCCGCCAGCAAGCAGTCCTGAAACCAACGCTAAACTGATGCCAAGGGCCCCAGAGCGGAGTACCAGTAGCAGGGAGGCTGTTCAAAGAGGCCTGACTAACTGGCACCAGTATAGCCTCCCAGATGATCCGTTTGGCCCTCCTCTTCAGTCAACCCACAGCTTGCCCCACTTCCCAGCCTCACAGCGAGACATTGAGCAGTCCATCGAGGCGCTCAACATGCTAATGCTCGACCTGGACCCAATAAATTCCCACATGTCAAAGTCAAACAGTGCACCTCCTGGGGAGAACAGCCTCAGTTCGTCCCAGGTGCCCTTCTCCCAAACCCTTGCAAGACCCTCGTACCAAGCGGACTCTGCAATCCATGGCTACAACAACTCCGGGTCCGTCAACAACTCTTTCAATCAGCCATTGCGGCCAACTGGTAGAGTCTCAACGATGTCCAACCAGAGCCCTGTCATGGAGTCCCCGGTTTATTCTCCCCAGAGGTCCAGTGCCGGCTATCAACACCAGAACACCACTCCGACGCACACTCCCGAGCCCTACATCCATACACGCCAAGCAGCCCACAACTACCCAATGGACCCCTCTTCTAATTTTAACCAGCAGGTGCAAGGAAAGCCTGTGAACTCTTTCCCAGTTGGTGGTGTTTCCCACTCTCCAGACCTGCAGGGTTCATCTCCTTACCCAGGCTACAGTGCCTCTTCCTCTCCCCTCCCCACACTCACCCCTCAGCCCAAGGATACATCCTCTACATCCTTGCCCAGAGAACAAGATGCAGAGGAGGAGACGTTAAACTTGGAGGGCTTGGTGGCTCACCGTATTGCTGGTAAGACTTTGTGAGTGACCGAAGGATGACTCAGTAAGTGAATGAGGGAGGGGAAGCGTGAGTGACAGAAAAACTGAATGACTTTTTCTCAGGTTTTATTCAGATTTGATGCTTTATTATCGGACATAATTAAAATTATCTCAAGAAAACGTGAACTATTTCCATAATAATGCGATTGACAACATTGCTCTTACCTTTATTGGGCCAAGGCAGTTTTCTGCATCCTTCAATTTATTTATCATAATTATTCACACTTTACTACAGAGAGTTTTGCAAAGCATAGCATAAGCTTTCCATTGCTATCAATCGATTCAGAATCATTTTCATGAATATCAAACTGCAGAGACCCGACCACCATTTGGGATAAGTAATAGTCTCTGTTATAGTTACCATTTCATCTGCTTTTACATCGTATGTCTCTTTTTGTATATTGTTGCAGGGTGATGCAGAGTGTTTAGGTCGGGATATATTTATACTTAAAAAAAACCTGAAGTTGCAGTGTACTATCACTACTACTGCAGTGTATACTTGCTACATGTATGCATCCTGGACCACTCTTTTACATCTTGAGGTGCCATACCAGAGGAATAACCTGCAGTCATAAAATTAGCTCTGCAGCTGAAATCAAGCGAGGTGGTGAGAGTGCAGACAGGATGGGAGTAAGAATAGCCAGGCGTTCAAAGCCTTTAGCTTCCATGCATTGACTGCATTTATATTTACCTTTATGTGGAACCATATGGAGGCTCCCAGGCGCCACCTAGTGGTTTAAAGTTGTGACTTCCTCTATCAAATCCATAGTAAAACCATTTCTCTTTGCAGCTATTTAGCTTAAAGTAGTTAGGCTTTGGCCATTTGACAGAAATCTTTTCATTTTCTTTTCACTTCATTAGATCCATTTCTGTTCTGATTTTACTTTCTCCTTTTCTGTTCACTCCATCACCCTGCTGGTACATGTATGGACCACATTTCCAACCATTGCTTCCTCCCTCACCTTCCTCCTCCACCTTCTTTCCTCCACTCATCCACCACCCTTTCCTGCCCTCCCCCTGGAAACAGAGTACAACGCTCGAATCCGGGGCATCAGTGAAAGCATGACATCGCAACAATCTGACCGCCATCGCTCCTATTCCTTCTCTGGTTTGTCCTACTTTCCCTCACTTTTAATTTCTGATTTTCTTTTTCATTATTTTCCTGCATTTGTAGAAACCTTTTCTTCTTCACAACCATGTTTTTCCACTTCTTTGAAGACTTTGTGTGATTACTTTCCCCATGAATTTTCATTATTTCCAATTTCTGCTCTGTTTCACCACTTTTTATCCCCTTCACTACGCTGCTTTACCAACCTCTTTCTTGCTCCCTTTTCTTTCTCTTTCGAGCTCTCTCTTACAGCACATTTAGATTATGAGGAGGTTAAGCTTTTAAAAAGCGGAGATTGAACGTACACACCAGCTAATTAAATGAAAAGATGATAAGGGGTCTGGTGTTGATGTTTCAGTTTCTTTACTTACAAAAACTTTGGGCACATTGGTGTTGGTGCATACTGTCTTGTCTTAACAAAAAAAGAAAATGTGTGGTGTTAAAAAGGACATAAAGACAAAGATATACTGAATTTATTGGGATTTTTTCAGGTGTTAGATCCAGGGGAATGACCCCAGAAGTGACGCAGGAGACGGGTCGACGTAGGACCACCAGTGAGGGACAATACCAGAGCAGCACGCCACCGGTGGATTCACCGGATTTCGCCCACAACCTGGCTCTTAACCCAGGAGGAAGACCAAGAGAGGTAAGTGTGAATAAATCCAGAGTACTCTGCTCTTGGAATCATGACCTTTAAATCAAAAATATCTGTAATCCATCTCATTTTTCAAGTAAACGAGTGGACACAGTGACTTATTTTGTCCGTGTGGAGTGACTTTGTCCGCATTTGTTTGATTCCTCACTTACCTGTCCCCTCTTCATCTCTTCCAGGGGCCCATGCACAGCTACCGAGAAGCGTTCGAGGACAACGAAGCGGACCGCTTTGCCAACAGCCCAACCAATAGAGGTGGTGGTGAGATTTCCCCACAGACCCCCAGCTTCCCCGTGTCGCCACAGACTCCTTACTTCAACATGTGTAGGTTCAGTCTGCCTGCAGACAGGGGGCGCTCTAAAATCCTCTTTACATTAATTTCTGACCTAAAACTATATATTTGTTTTGTCTTTGTTTGAGTTGTTAAAAATGTAGCTACAGCTAAGGAAGGCTACTAGGGAGAAACCTGCCAGAGTTTGAATGTTTCTAATTGAGAAATATACAGAGAGAAGCCGCTCCCTCAAACACGTCAACATGCACGGCTTCATTTATCATGCAAGAAAAATTCCCCAGCAAGAGGAGCACGGTGCATTGTTGTTGTTGTAGTCTTTGTTTATCCTGTCCAACTACCTTTCTCTTCCTCAATTATGCATCTAGCCTGTTAGCCAGTGCTTGTGAAAGACTCTGTTGTGCCATCATTGACATCAAAGGTGCGTCATTTTGACACCAATTCAGTGATTGGATGGATCAGTAAGAGAAACCTTCTTTTTTTTAAACACACATTCCTGTCTCTGGAAACAAAGATCACTTTTGACTCGTATATTAAAAATGGCGGCAAATTAGTTTCCTTGCTGTCGCTCTAACAAGTGAAAAAGATGTGCCAAACGTCTGGAAAGAATCACAAAATGGAAACAACTTAAGTGTAGAAGTAGTTTAGTTGCAGAGCAGAAACACGATGGTAAAGCACAGCACACAAACAAAATATATTCACACTGGAAACCAAATGATAAACTGCTAAACAATAAGCCAACGTAGAATCTGTGAGGGCACACGACTTATACTAGTGTCAATAAAGTCAAATGACTTGGTCAAACTCGTAGGAAAATAGTTTGATACATTAAAGAAAGAAATACAGTTTTGACTGTCCTATCTGTAAAATAAAGGGCAAAAATGAACCTTCTAAAGAATAAAGTCACACTGACTTTCACAAAGAAAAACACAGTTTTAACTCTATATAAAGTCAAACCCCTAAACACAAACTATAAACATTTCACTTTCAAATGGAAGAATACCATCTGAAGAGTCCAGTTTGAACTCCTCAGTAGCAAACAAAGTATAGTTTTTCCTCACAGTCATGAGCCTCCCATACTTTCTCTTTGACACTTTCAGCAGCTTCACTTTCCGTGAAAACATTTACTGCCATGATACCTGGAAGAAATGAAATTGAAGCATCAGCACTCAGAGTGGAGTTTGTGCTGTTACTACTCTGCATCTCCTCCCTCATCTTCAACGCCGCACACTGCAGCTCCATTTTGGGACAGACGGGTTTCTCCTCTTTGCTCCAGGCCTTGTAGTCCGTCGGCTGCCCGTCCGTCCACAGCCAGTCTCCTGGGAAGAAGTGCAGTCCGATCCAGACGTGGTCCGAAGTTTCGTTTTTGTCTAACTCTCTCCAGATCAGCGTCATCTCTGCTGCTGAGGCAACACTAGCCAGGTCTTTGTGATGCTCCCTGCAGTAATCCAGAGCCTCCAACCACGTCTTCCTCTCCCTCACCACAAACACTTTGTAGCAGAAGAATTGTTTTTCAAGCCATGAAGGTGCATCATGCCATTTATCTCTTTGAATCAAGCCATAGTCCTCATTAAATTTGTCCTGGGGCTGACCGTATTCCCAGAAAAATTTGGACACCTCCCCGGCTCCGGACCACTTCCACTTCTCTCTGTCGGTGTGCTTTCTCTTCAGTCCGAACCAGAAGTAGTCAAAGTAGTTGTCATAGTCCAATAAGTCATTCAGAAGCTTGATGTCGTGATCACTGCTGATAGGAGCGAGCTCTGTGTAATACCGCCGACAGAAATCCTGAGCTTCATGCCAGTTCTTTTCCATATCGACAACGACATATTTGCCAAACGCTGAAATCAGGCTCAGCAGGAGGAGGACGAGAGTGAACGTCTGATCCATCTCTGTTTGTGTCTGAAAAGACTGCGAGTCCTGAAGCCCGTCTTGGTCCTGTTTGTAGGTTGTCCCACAGCGTATTTGCATAGGATGGGCCGCCAGCTGCAAGAAATCACAACAAACATGTTCTCTCCTGCTTTGTTTGCAAAACAAGATCTTAACATTTTCATGAAGATCAGCAAGAACATCGGCGGATTGATTTATTATTTCAGTCAATGATTGATGTTCCTCTGATATCTAAGTGAAACCCTCAGTCTTCTTCAGAGCAGTTTTACTTTTAAGAATAGTTTTACAAACTAGAGTATTCACTGTATGCCAAGAAGAAGATGAAAAAAATGTTTCTGCATCTTTTCAACTAGTCACTCATTAGCTTAGCTTAGCACGATGACACTTCGAAACCCCCTACTATGCTAGTAGTACGTTCTGATTTGGCCAAAATGCAGTATGCCATATGCCAAAACTACCCGGATGTTGTACTGATTCTAGAAACATCTACAGTATGCACCAGTCTCCCTCCCTTACTGTTTCCCAGAAGGCAAAGCGCCAGGTCAGAGATTTAAATGACGGACAGAAACGGACATCATGACGGGAAATAATCACAATCAGACCAAACCACACAAAGATACCACTGTGAGTGGATGCTACACTGTAGCGACGTTTTCCGTTAGCTACAGCCAGGCATACTGTAAAATAACCAGCGACTAGCAGTCATACTACAGTACATACTACTGCTGAAGGCCCTATACAGTACATTCTGCATACTACGTTTGATTGTAGTATGTAGTAAGCAGTTTCCAGCACAGTCTTCCAGGAAGTCATTGCACCAAACCACGAAATAGTCCTACACATTCCTCCTCCTAAAAATCTTTCTACAAATTCACGTTAGCAGTTTCCAGGGTCACTGAAATATCCCCTCACATAGGGTCCAAGAGTGTCGACTTGTTTTTAAGCTTTAGTAACACACGTAAAGCCAAATGACTAAAAGATGCTGCACAAACAAAGGTTCACATTTGTTTAAGGGAAAACTGACGAGTCGCATGACTTGACTGCGAACACAGCGCAGAGCAGGTGTGTGCAAATCATATCTGGGAGGGAAAAGAGTTAGAGACAGGTGTTTCAGTGAGGACGAATGCAAATCAGGAAGAGGATAGGGGAAGTTTATACGTACTGTCTATATATGTTGTATTTTCACACCAGTTTGCTTTGCTTCTTTATGAAAAGTCTTGTTTTATGGTTTTTCTCTGAAATCAATCCCTATTTTTTTTATCTTCTTTGTAGCTTTTGCAACATAAATGAATTAACTGCAACCTGCCAATCCTCAGCATACGACACACTCACGCTTTTGACTTTGTATTTAGAAGAAGATGCAAAGCTTTTGAAGATTGACCAATGTTTGAAGACACATGTCCTCAGGTCTGCAGGATACACAGAGCACCAAACCTCCTCCATATATCAAACAGACCTACACTCAAGAGTTTGTTGAGTTTGAAGACACTTTGTACACCCAGCCAGCCCCCTTTTTCCCCCTGCAGTCAGATGTGAACACACAGCTGTTGCAGTAAGACTCTGCTCTGTGGCACCAAACATTCATAATAAGCCCCCGCTCACGTCACTCCATACCACCTTAAGAGAGAATACATCCTGAATCCATGTCATGAGGAGATTTGGATCACTTTGCACGTTAAAGATTTCCAAAATGATGAACATTTCTCACCTCGAGCATGAAAACAGGAGGAAGTCCAAACTCTGGCATCTCATTTTGGAAATCTCTCTTCAGTTTTTTGGACAGCTTTGTGCGTCCCTTTCATCCCTGGCAATGGTAACATTGACACGACTCCATCCTCTTATCCTCAAGTCTGGACCCCGTCATTGTTTAAACAGCCTCATGCGACACATCTCCCATCATACTCATACCTGACTACATACCTGTGTTTCAGATGAATGCTCACTGGCTCCTTTGCAGCTGTAGAAGAGCATCATAAAGAGCCTGAAATATTAGCTTGTAAGGATTTTGGATTCCTAGGTGAGGGTTGATACTCATCTGAGGACATCAAATATGTCAGGGTCTTAAAGGAGTACAAAGCAGACCCTTGTACAGCTTCCTGTTTTATCCTGATGCGTTTAGCTGATCAAGCGAGTTTTAACATGCAAACTATTACAGCTATGAAGGATGGAAGAAATCACTTTAGAGCCGTCTTTAAGCACAGGGGGGGTGGAGCCACATTTAATCGTCCTCCCAAGCCCTCTGACCTCTGATCTTGTTGAATTTTCCTAAAACATAGAAGAGACGCAGCATACTAAACACGTCTATGTGCTTGTGGTCCGCTTGAGGACTGTCTAATCTCCCTGAAACATCGAATGCATTTCCATGCAGCATTACATCGGTTGTTACATCGGTTGTTTTACATCCTTGCATGGCTTGTTTTTACAGTTCTCATCTCATTCAAATTCTTTTTCTGTTGTTTTAACGAAGGTTCAGTTCTAACGTAAACATTTCCCTTTCTCTTCAGCTCGCTCTCCTCCAGGCTTGGCTAAGACTCCTCTGTCAGCCCTGGGACTGAAGCCTCATCAGCACGATGGATCAGGTCAGTTCAGACACATGAATACATCTTGTTTCACATCAGGAATCAATGTCGTTCTAAAGTTAAATATCAGAAACCTTTTTTCTTGATTCAAACATCTTAACAAGCATGAATTACCTTCGTGGATAACCAAACATTTCTAAAGAATCTAAATAAATTTTGGATAAATCTGTAAAAATTAGAGTTCCTGTCAGTGTGGATGTCAAACAGCTTTTATGAAAACACTGCAACAAACCTAACCACTGCAGCTCTGTGGCTTTTGCTGCAGAAAGTGGCTTCACCGCTGTAATTGTTGGCGTCTGCTGCCCTCTAGTGGGCACTCAATGCAAACAGCTAAAGCTCACCCCCTCCTGTTCTTGCTTCTTTGCACTCAAAGTTTCTCCTTCTGTCTTTCCTCCTCTTCCACACATCCTTTTCTTCTCTGCCTCTGCTGCTTTATCTCTTTTGTTTTCTTGCTGTCAGACTCTGAATCTAATGATGGAGATGAAGGTAAGGGCGTTTCTATGGCGATGTCCTGTCAACGTCTCCGCACACACACACACACACACCAAACACCAGAACAAAACAGTCTCCTGTCCTTTATTGAACCTTTTGTTTGTTTGTTCTGCCTTTACTGGGTATTACTGCAACCTTTTCCTTTTCAGTTTTGCATCCCAGCCTGCCGAACAATGTTTGTTTAAAAAATATCTTAAGACTAATTTCTCCTTTCTGTCACCCCGATTCTTTTTCTTTGGGTCCAGCACCTGCATCCCGTTTTGTTTTGGAGAATTAAAGAAGTCTTTTGTCACTGAGGGACTAAAGTGTGTCTTTGTGCTTTGTGATCCTCAGATAATCGTAATTTCGGGGACTCCAGGGTGCAGCCGTTCAACGCTCCTCTCTCCTCCAGCAGTCCCATCCACGGTGCTGA
Organism: Tautogolabrus adspersus; assembly: GCA_020745685.1. Classification (NCBI taxonomy): domain Eukaryota; kingdom Metazoa; phylum Chordata; class Actinopteri; order Labriformes; family Labridae; genus Tautogolabrus; species Tautogolabrus adspersus. Next base: position 9,878,429 of record CM036557.1, read on the forward strand.
CGGGTAAGTCGTCATGGAAATGTAATATTAGTCGTTTATTTAGAAGTTGTTGAATGCAGTAGGTACAAATATTTGTGTTTTTGCGTCGTCTGTCTACAGAAGAAGGATGGGTTCCTCAGATAGCCCCGCCCCCTCCCACCCCCACCCTCACAGACCCGCCTCCCCTGAAGGCTCCCAGGTCAACATCATGGGCGTCCACACCGTCCCCGGCAGCCCCAACACCCTGCACCGTACTGTGGCCACCAACACTCCTCCAAGCCCAGCCCTCCAGAGACGACTAGGCCAAGCCAGCCCCTCATTGGCCAGACACCCTCCTCCTGCTGCTGGCGGCGTCCCCTCCAGCCCTCTGATTGGCCGGAAAGCGGCAGTCGTAGCAGCCGCCGGCGTGCCTCCGAGCCCTCTGATGGGTCGCCGGATGGCCCCGAGCGGCCACGGCACGCCTGACGAGATGGGAGCTGCTTCCCGTCTGGGGATCGCACAACCCCCGGTCACGCCCACCTTCCCCGTCTCCCCACAGCTGCCGGAGAAGAGACACATGTCCAGCGGGGACGCAGAGAGGACGGACAACAAAAATCTGACGCCCACACCTGCGAGCGGAGGGAGCACACCTAACCTGTCTGGCACACACACGCTGCCGGACATCTCAAAGTCCATATACGGTGAGACGCTAACAGATCAAAGGAAATTCAAGCTTACAGATGATTTTTCTCCTCTACAGTTTCTTTTTTCTTGTCTTTTTTTGTCCAAACAGACGGTTATCCAGACATCAAGATGAATGTGAAGTTCGTCCAGGACACGTCCAAGTACTGGTACAAGCCGGACATCACCAGAGAGCAAGGTGAGGGGGGAATATTTTATTAGTAAAGTAAAATAAAGGAGTAAAATAACAACAACCGCCATCTTTTCAGCTCGATTAATCCTGTTTTTGACCGCTGGATCGTTTTATTTAATCACAACTCTCACTCCCCTCCCCTCCTCTCCTCCTCCTTCTTCCTCCTCTTCTTTGTGTCTCTTTATTTTCAGCCATCAACCTGCTGAAGGACAGGGAGCCCGGGGCGTTCATCATCAGGGACAGCCACTCCTTCCGCGGAGCCTACGGCCTCGCCATGAAGGTGGCCTGCCCGCCGCCGACCATCCAACAGAGCAAGAAAGGTAAAGAAACTAACTCTGGCTGCGTCGTGGTCTCATTTTGAAATCCAACTTTCAAACTCTGAGCTTATCCTTTCATTGTCTTAACACTTTTCTAGTTGGAGACATGACGAACGAGCTGGTGAGGCACTTCCTCATCGAGACGAGCGCTAAAGGCGTCCGGCTGAAGGGCTGTCCTAACGAGCCCTACTTCGGTGAGTTAGAAGCTGTTGCCTCGTGTGGTTTGCCTCGAAATTGTTATTAAAAGATCAAATTGAACATAGAGAAAATGTTTTTTTGCAGGTTGTCTTTCTGCTCTGGTGTACCAACACTCGATGACTCCTCTTGCTCTGCCCTGTAAGCTGATGATCCCCGCCAAAGGTCAGTTGAAGTTAAAGGAGAAAGATGAATGTGATGTTATTATCAATGACTGAAGCTGCTTGTTTGTAGTTTTCTAATATATTTGTTTATTCTACTGTGTCCCTCTCAGACCCGAATGAAGAGGCGTTGGAACTTGCGACACCCACAGATCCAGTCGTTGAACTTCTGAAACAGGGAGCAGGTAAACAACATGAAGTGATTTTAGCAGACTCCCCTTTGTTGTTGGAAAAGTCAATGAAGCAATGACAACACAGAAAAGGAGAAGAGACAAAAATGACGACAAAGAAACAAACAACTATAAAGACAAAGACTGAAGCCGAGGGTACACCGTACCATTTCAGCCCGATTGAGACCGGATTTATGAGTCTGATCGTGCGTCGTCAGTCTAGCAGTGTACGCCAAGCTCCAGACCGGTCCTATGATAGTCTGACATGTTTGATGTTTTGGTCGTACGACTGCACACACTCACAGTGAGAGCAGAGCCACGAGCCAGTCCTCTAATTACAAATGCTGCGTCCAGATTTAACTCGTACAGTGTGAGCTCTGAATCCTGAGCTTTGGTCGAGTGTCTTACAGTGTGAGCTGACATCGTTCCACCACGACTTTTATACAGTGGTACAGAGTACGCCGGGCTTACGACACAAACATCTGCACTGAGTCTCAAAACAACAACACAGAGATGCATACCAACAACAAAGATACAAAAGAAATCAGCGATACTGATTATTTATGAGACACTTCCACAACTGCTGGTATGAAGATGACTATCAAACAAACCGCTCACACTTTGTCACCCTTACCTTTACAGTGCAGAAAGTCCCTGAGGACGCTCATGGTAAATACTGGATTGCACTTTGACTGACTGTGAATGTTGTGATGCCTGCTCACTCATGGAAATCAAAAAATGCTTTCATCAAGTCATTCTGACTTTTTTATTCACATCTGATATCAACTTTATATGAAGTCTCTGCACGTGAAATATCTCCTCTTTACGGCCTGTTGTAGAGATCCTATATGTGGAGTTGATCCTGCACTGCATGACAAATCACCACACATCTTCTTTCCACTGCACCTTCCATCAACCTGTGTGCACGTTTGTTCCCTCCACTGTCTGATCGAGTTAACTGTGACGTTGTTTTTGTTTCCTCTTAGCGTGCAACGTCCTCTACATCAACTCCGTGGACATGGAGTCTCTCACGGGGCCTCAGGCTGTCGCCAAGGCGATCACTCAGACTCTGTCCACCAACCCGCTGCCTGCTGCGACCACCGTCCACTTCAAAGTGTCCTCGCAGGGCATCACGCTCACCGACAGCCAGAGGAAGTGAGTTCACACACAGGCAGACCAACACTTTGTTCTCCTTTATTTAATCGGGGTTTACACTCTCTAACAGAACGAGAGGTTAACATTGAGTTAGTGTTTGGCGACCCCTAGTGGTCATCTTGGAGAAGACACTTTGGCACCACATACTAAAAGTAAAGGCCAGTGTCTTGAGATGCAGGATAACCTGAACACACCAATCCACTCCTGATGATCATTTTGTTCACTTTGATATTTCTGTTTCAGACTTTTCTTCAGACGACACTACCCCCTCAACACAGTGACCTACTGTGACACCGACCCCCAGGACAGAAAGTGAGACTCTTCTTCTTGTCTGAATAGCAAACTAACTCAAGACAAAGCCACTTTTTAATTGTTTTAATTCATCCTGAAATATCTTGTTCTCTTTCCTTAGATGGGGCAAAGAAGGAGGAGGCTCCGTGAGGTGAGTTAAGAAACTTTATGGTTGGAATTTATCCGAAATAACGGGACAGATGTATCTCATCGAACTTTAAAAAAGTGCTGACTACAGGGTGTTTGTTTTCATTCCAGGCTTTTTGGATTCGTGGCGAGGAAACAAGGAAGCACAACAGACAATGTGAGTCACCTGTTTGCAGAGCTGGACCCCGATCAGCCCGCCTCCGCTATCGTCAGCTTCATCTCCAAAATGATGAAGCGGTGAAACCCCCTCCCCCTAAACGTGCAGATGGCGGTGGCCATTGTTGAAATCTTCCATCGTCGTTCGTTGGTGTCCTCTTCGCCAGGACACGATGATGTCCTTTTTTTCTGTTTCCTGTTTTTCCCTTCTTTTCTCTCTCTCCCTTTTTTGTCTCTCTGCCTTGCTGGTTTGTCTCGACTTTTTGGGAAGATTTGATGCGGAAAACAAAGCGCTAGAGGATGTGCTGCGTGGAGCTGCGGACGTGACAAACATGGAGGCGAGTGAAGGGAGAAACTGAACTCACAGGGGTGACCTGTACCAGAGGAAAAAAAGCTAGCTAAAGACTTATGGAGGGGAAGCTAAGTGCAGGCGGGAACACGTTAGGACTCGTACGTTTCAGGGTTTTCTGTTGTCGTTTTTGTCGATTGATTTACCAAAGGTAGTTGCAACACAAGTGCAAGAATGATGTAGCTATGAAGCCATTTTTATTTCCTCTTTTGAAAGAAGAAGTGTCGACAAAACAAAGATTAAAAAAAAGACGTTCTTGAACTCATCTTCAGGAAAAAAAAAGTTGGCCTTGACGGCTTTTAGCAAAACAGAATCTGAAGACCTTATGCATGTTAGCTTGATCTTTAAGCTCGGTTCTTCTACCTTCCACACAAAAAAAAAAGAAAAAAATCATTGTGAAACCTTTCGAGTGGTCATCTCCGGGTCTGTTGTGTGTTTGGAAAGGGCTCTGCAGTGAAACAAAGACTGATTTAAAACTGCGCACAGCAGACCAGACTTTGAACTAAAAAAAAAAAAAACACGCCACGCTACAAAAAAGGTCAGCGCACTTTGCATCGGTCCAAGCCTGAAATCTTTCAAATAATGGAGGACTTTCGACTGCAATCAAAGACTTTGTCCACAAGATGGCGCCACTCACTCAGGCTTGGACCCTCCCCTCTCCCAACCTCCTTCTTTCAACTCCCATCACCAACTGCTTGCAGTCTGTTGAAACACACTGGAAACCACCAGGGGCTGACCCCACTCTGGACCTATGCACTGTCTTCTTTATGCATGTTGTTGTCCCCAAAACTTGCACCTCCCCTCCCTCCCTCCCTCCCTCCCTCCGTCCATCGCCACATTCACTGAAAACATTCTACGCTTTGTGCTAAAAAAATGAAACAACGTTTTAAAAAAAAAAAACCTTTAGACAAGTACAGTGAAGTTGCACGACTTGTCGACAGACTGCATGAAATCGAAACATTTTTGTACGTTGAGAAACGAAGAAGACGAAGTAGACGAACCCATTGTTGAAGTAGTCACTTGACGGTGAGATGCTTTGTTTTTCTGTTTGTTTTCCTTTTGGTTTTGGTCCATTTGAGCCAGGGTTACCTTTCACTGTATCAAAGACAGTCCCCACTTTTTGTTCGTTCTTCATCTCACAGTGTCGTCGAGAGTTTCATTTAGATACTGTTAGGGCAAAAGAAAATGTTTCCACACTGTGCGCAAACGCCTGCTTCTGAACACGCTCGAGCATCACAATAAGCTAAGGACAAATTGATCTTGATATAAATGTACATAGATATACTACTTTGAAAGGTGACATAGCGAAAAAGTATTTATTTTTGTTGCTTTGGTCCCTCATGATTACTCATATATACATATATTGTACAGTCTAGATAAAGAAGATTACCTAAAATGGGTCGAGAAAAAAATATAGACTTATTTTGGCTAATGATTTCAAAGTCTGACGATTTTGAAATGTGTTTGAATATATGGTGTACATTACTTTATACATGTATATGTTTGTTTTGTTTCTCAGCTCGTCATTTCGATTTCCTCTTTGCGTTCTCTTTGAACGAGGTAGGGCATGAATGAGATAGAAGACTTGCATGGACTGACGCATTTTCCTCCAGCGCAGAGTGGCGCTCGTAGACGAGGAAAAAGAGCGCGCCGTAGCTGGTAGACATTTAAAAAGGTAAAGAAGACGATTTTAGCAAAAAGGGAAGAAAAAAAAAACACCCTCAAATGCAATATGAAAACAGCTGTATGCACTCATGACAGTTCCTTTTATCATTTTGCCAAAGATTCAAACACTTAACATCTATGCTGACTGGCTGCATGTCGCTTTTTTATGTTCCATTTTGTGTGTGTGTGACTCACACGCAGCTTTTGCAGCCAACTTAAGGAAGTGGAACCAGCCAAGACTCACGGAAATCAACGTTTTTTTGTCGTAAAAAAAGTAACAAGGGGCCTTTAGATTGACGTTCATCTGCAGATGACTTGTTTTGTCTTTTATTTATACGCTCCATAAATGTCCAGAAACAGGCCTGCTGTGCCCTCACAATTGGAAGTGTGTAAACAAAGCACTCATATTAAGGTCAAATAAAATAAAGGAGTGACGTATTCCGTCAGCGCTGGAGGTTCACCAAGTTGGACGCGTGTCACCGTGACGCTAACAGCTCCACTGCTGCAGCCATTTTTTTGTGTGTGTCTGCCAAAGGTGTCTTCTCTGACCCTGTTCGAAAAGCCGCAATTTATTTATTCTTATTTATTTGTTTGATTTCTTAACAAGACTTCATTGTCGCATTATCACAACGGTCAGTGCAAACGAATGGAGGAGTGTACGGTGGCCTTTGATTCAAAGCACAGAGGTCCAGCCCACGAGAGACGAAACGGTCCGAAGACATTTTTGAAAACATCTCGAAGTTAAAACCTCCATTTGCTCTGCGCCTGTTTGTTTTGAGTCAAGCGTCACCGGCGTGAACGAGACGTCTGTGACCTCGCTGTGCACATGATGGGACTTGTATGAATGTGCTTCGACATGGATGTACAAAAAAAAGGGTCTCCGATTTTGTTTGCGCTTCTCATTTACATTATATTGTCATGGCTTACCTGTTCCTAAGGAGAAAAAAAACATTAAAGCAATACAAATCAGTTACATTAAAGACATGTGGGTGTTTTTTTTTTAGCAGTTTGGAGTCATGATTTTAACACCAAAGGTCTTTTCTTCATCTCGTCATCATTGGCTTCACTGTCAGGTGTGCAGCTCGTTAGGTTCGATTGGAAACACCTTGGGGGAGTTGATCTAAAGGAGCTCGAGTGTCGGGGGAGAGACTTCACTTAAAATGATGCACATGGATAAAAGTGTCAGGAGATTAAAGGAACGTAGAAAAAGAAACAACGTCAGAGTTAAAGATTCAGTTAAAACCCGCTCATCCCAAAATGTGATTTCACTGCCATCAACTGGCTGATTAATCTCTTTATTCTTCCTCTTAGTTATTTGCATTTCAACACATTTAGCTTCATTAGCTGCAGGTGTTAAGTTGAAGTTTCATGCCACAAAAGAGCAACAATAGAGGAGGATGTCACATGTTGACAATCACAGGTGTTAGTGAGAGAAGACATGATTGCTGAGTTTCATTTAGCTGCTGCAGGATTAAAGTCATAAGGTCAGATCTTTTAAAAACAGTGTCTGAAAGACGAGTTTGTCTCTTCCAAGCAGAGTTTGTGATCGAAGTAAAAAAAATCAAATGTGACGGGAGGATGTGTGCACCGGTGGACAAACTAGCCATGCATACAAACATTTAAAGGCAGGGAACGTTTGCAACACAGATGATGATGTGTTGAATTAGAAGAAAGGTTTCTCTTGCTCTGCTGATCCAAGGGACTGAAGAGTTAAAAGAGACCACAGGTATTGTGCAGGGCTTTGTTCGTCAAGTTCAGGTCCAAAGTGGAACAACTAAATCTGCATAAAATCAAAACCAATGAAGAATATTGTGAATGCAAATATTAAGGGCAAGACCTTATATCTCGTTTTTTCAGCACTAGAAGCTACACCTGCAAGTAAAGAAAATGTATTTGGCACACTTTTGGCCTTTTAAAGAAAGTGAAAGCTTTAGATGGAGCATGTGTGAGGATGACATGCAGCATGAGGCTGATGGTTGATATCATACGTGGGTTCATTGTGGAAAGGACTCAGCCTCTGAGGTACTTAATACGTGAGGTACGGGGAACCAAACCTGCAAGTTCTATTAAGATAGGAAAACTTTGGTAGGCATAAGATAGGAAATGTTCCATGAGAAATAATATGCACTTTGTTCATTTTTTAATAATTTGATGCCATGTTTCTTGACTTTAAGTTCTCATTTTTGTGACTCATTTCAGAGTCCAAGTCTAAAAATCCTGAATGAGTAGTTCATGAGAGAATAAACGAGTTCCAACCACAATCTAAACTCCAAACACTCCAGAGCTAAACTATCACATGAGGGCAAACACATTGATAACAGGTGTGTGTGTTTTTGTGGTCGTGTCTCTGAGGCACTCGGGGGAAACCCAGCGCTGCAGAGTCAACAAAGGCAGCTCTCCAAGCAGTAGCAGAGTGTTTTTGTTTGCTCTGCGTGTTTCCAAGTCCGAGTACCAGAACGCCAAACCAGAGTCAGAGGCATGAGTGACGCAGCCAGGCTGTAAGGAAACATAATCGTAACTGTGTGAGGTTCTCACGGCTGCAGACGGTGTGCAAACGTGCAAATATGTATGACACACTTTCCCCCCTGGACAAATTACGTACGCCGAGTCGCCCTCTATGATGCTACAGCTACGTTATGAGCTGTAAGGGTGGTGCACGCACCCAACAAGGGTCTCTTGGCTTCGTTCATAGACTCTTTAACATTCAAATTATCCTTAAAACGGCCAAGTGTAAAGGGAACACATCTTGGATTGCTGCTGGATTGATTTGAATTGACAACTTTATTTTGACAAGGAACTCCCATTTACAAAAGACTTTCGTTCAATCATTCCCTCTTGAGTGCAATATATCTAACATTTCACAAACGTGAACGAGAGAACATCAAGCTAAATCAGAACAGATTGTCAAGAAAATAAAAACATATACGAAAGAGAAAGCTTTTGATTGGTGTGATCCTGAAATCATATAAAGAATCAGGACTACATGCTTCTTTCTTTGGACTCGTTGCTGAAGACAGAGGGCTTGGAGTTTAGGTGCTGTGATTGAATCACTCCCAGTTTAAAGGCTGGTGCACAGATAGAGTTTCACATCAAGGAACAAGTGGTAACAGTTGTGGCGTGTAGTTTTCCTCGGTTTTAATACCCGTGACGAAGCATTTTATATGATTTTATGTTTCTTCAGTTTGTCTTCAGTCCAATCAAACCCAAGCTATAAAACCAGACTTTTAAAAGACATTTATTTCAGACACTTTCCTCTCACCTCAATATCCTTGATACAATCTGAATCTAAAGTTTCATTGATATCCAGGTATGGATGACGCATGGATGTCCCATTGCATCAAACGTTGACACCACGTCTTGATACAGAAACCACAAAAGACAAATACAAATACTCTTCATATTTCATCCTACTTAAATATGTAGCTTGAACGATAGACCAACATTGAATATTAATTGGAGATTAAATGCTTTGGAGCCCAATATTGGCCTGACCAACAACCGACCACCAACACTCAGACATTGGGTTGTAACTTAAAAGCTGTCAAAGCCCAACCTTTGGTTGCTGAAATGTTGTAGGACAACATGCATGAGCACATCCCTGTATGCCCTGTTTAATCTCTAAAGCCTGGATGGTTGTAATTTTTTACTGTGAGTAATTCAATGAGTCTCTTGTCTCCTGTGTGAGGAGTGGAATTAGAACTTCTGGATCGTTCCTTTAAAAGCGACTTCTTTCAATGCAACACAAGGTAAAACATGAATGCAAAACCTGTCGGCCTGTGATCGAGCTGAAGTGTGGAACGCAGTGGAAACGTGCACTCTGTGAGAGGTATCTCACCCAGGTATGACCTTCCTACACAGAGACTCTGCAGTTTTGGAAAAACCTGACCCCTGCACATGCAGATGCCACTGAACTGTAAATATTCCAATAGAGGGAAAATTCCCACTCTGCTCTTATCAAATGGAAAAATCAACCTGCTTGTTTTGGTTTTATGCTCTCCACCTCCCTGCATGCTGTACTTTTCCCCCCTCCAAAGAGAAGTTAGTGTTATGTTCTTGTGTAAAAAAACGATTACACGAGCGTGAAAAGCTTAATCTATTGTAAAAGAGCAGCAGGTGCTAACTGCATCTTAATGCAAAACAAGCTTTTATGTAGCTTTAAAACACCAGTGACATCATTATACTGCAGTATGTTTGCTGACAAAGAAGAACAATCTTGTAGGAAATATAAAAACCTCATCAGCAATGTTCTCTTGCTCCTGCCAGTGATAATCCTTTCAAGAAACTCGTTATTTTAGTTCATTCAGACTTCCTTAAGACAACACTGCCGAGTACTGGCTAATTATGGGTCGGAAACGGTACATTGGGCTTTTCCTCACATCCACATGTTGGTCAGAAAGAGGCCAACACGGTCGCTTTTGAAACAAGCCAGCTGTTCTCACGCCAAAGCAGCAAAACACGGACCGTGATAGACTCTCGTCATGTCCCTGCAAGAGCTCACTGGCTCCCTGTTTGGCTTCACGCTCGTGTGAAATCTCTCTGGAACAACGATCGTGCATCAAGAGTGATCATCAGCGCTCAAATCTGCCACAGTGACGTACATTTTCAGAGTTGTGTGAGGATTCAGATCCAGTTCAGCCTTTAAAGGGTCATGTTTTTGGAGACTGAGTGGAGACAGTGAGGCATCTCAGGCGAGCAGACTTAGGAAGCAAACCAGTCAAGTCAGGATCATATTAAGATTAATTTTCCTCTTGCGTCTTCTTCAACAATACATGCAGAAGATATAATCAGAGACTCTTTTAACGAGGCATACTGTGTGAGGGCTGACACAAGTAAACTTGTCAAAAAATAAGTCAACAAGAAGGCAGAGGGTTAGCTTAGCTTAGCATAAAAGCCAAACTATATGTGACACACTCAAAACATAAATGTGTACAATTGTAATTTGTATTCTTGAGTTTATGCTAAGCTAAGCTAACCAGCTGCAATATGAAGCATCATATTTAGGATTGAGACACTGCAATGTTGCCAATCTTTTCTTCCCACTTTGGGCATGAAAGCAGTGCACATATATATCTGAAGATTTCCAACTATTTCTGTAAAACTGGGTTTAAAAAGGTTATCTTAGAGCCAGTGATACCTGAGATGTTTGAGGATGGTTTTTACATTCAAAGTCTGCCTGATTTGTTATTTTTAGCATGTAACCATCATGAAATTGAAAGGAAAGCTACAATCTTTCAAGCATCATAAACCAAACGAAGTGAAAGAACTCTACCTGTCACAGGAAAGATACCTGATGGTCCAGAAACAGACCAATGAAGGGGAGGTCGGGAGGTCACCTGCTTCAAACGAGTACAGCACAAAACAATTTAAGAGAAACCACAAACTGTCATAACTGTGAGCAACTCCCAAACTTGAGTCATGTCGGGCGTAAGTGTTTCTCTTTACGACGTGGCTCTTGAGGAGCCTTGGGGGCTTAGGGAAGGGCCTGTCTTCCAGCCAGCTTTGAAGAGTCTGGATCTCCCAAAGAGTCCACGATGTATAGAGTTGGATGCATAATTTGTTTCAGATGCTCTGATCAAAATGATATTGTTCTTGACATACTCTATGTATATGGCACCTTTTAGTCTCGAGATCCATATTCTGAGAAACCTTCCAAAGCAAACTAGAAGATTCGTCTGGATTTAAACTACCTTTAGAGACGACCGCAAGCTCCCAAACCAGGAGTGATTTCTCCTTAATGGTTGCCCAGTTTCAAAATGTTTGGTGCACCAGACGAATACACACAAGTGGTTTTAAATTTTGGATCAATCCACCACAGTCCATCCTTTCCAAAGTTCATAATTTCTTTTCTTTGAGTTGGTTTTGCCTCCCCCCACCCCCTGAAAAGCCAGTGATAATTACCAGCATGAATGAACATGACCACCACCATTTATTTCAGGCTGCACCGATTCCATTACACAACCATTATTTAGTCTGCGAGTTTTGCCAATGCTAATAAAAATCGAGACGATCTCCTCCACGGTGGAACCTACACCCTGGCCTCAACGCTTTTATTCAGAGGCGAAAGCTGCCAGAAAACTGCAGAACGTGTCTCACTTAACACATTTTTATCTCCTCTTCAGTCTTAAAACATCATATTTTCCTCATTCCAAATCTATCTGTTTGAAGAATCAGACAGAACACCATGCCCGGTCTCACTCCCTTTGTACTGTATATGCTTTAAATTCCTTGATCTGTAACATCCACCACCTTGTAAATCTGTCCAAATCCAGCATAGGAAGAATTCTTTCAGAGCTTTCGGAGTCCTGCATTAAGTCCTGTAATGTTTTAGATGTGATACTGTATATCTTCAGCATGGTGCATACTATTTTCTTAATGCATAATTTCGTTCTCACATCTTTACTTTTTCAACAAGTTTGATTTAAGGCTGCTTCTTTTCTAAGTAAAACATGGATGTAACACAGAACTCTAACAGTTTAACAGCAGTGAGCCAAAACATTTCAAAAGTAATTAATTTAAGGCATAATTTAGCTCCTTCTGCCTTACACTTACTCTCCTATTTTAACCTTTCGCCAGTATTGGCAGAAGTGATCTCTTCAAGGCTTGCCTCGCCTGTGCCTGTAGCTACAGAAACTTGTAAATTATACAAATATTATCTGATTTATTTGATAGAGATAGAAACACACTGGGCTAACTAGTGATGTCAACTGAAGATACAACTATACACCACCATCCATAACTCTGCGATCCTGTTACTACTTTATCACTTGCTGTTTGACTCAAGAGCAAAGATTTATTGCTTTATGCAGGGATGAAAATACACAAAATGTGTCTTCTGAGATTTGCAGATATCAAATGAGGTGAACATGGCATCCTATTTAAACCTTTCCATTGGATTGGAACAGATGCATTACTTGAGACACAAAGAAAGGAATTCGTCATGAGGGAGACCTTACTCTGTGAAATAATGCCTGAAAATGTTATATAATATGGTGTTAGGCCACAATAATCCAGATTGTGTTATAATGAAAGATGCTGTTGAGTTGTAGGATTATATACAATCGTAGCATTCAGCATTTCTGGAGCTTGACCTTGACTACAGACTCAATTTTGACCATTCATTTATTTAAATCTGTGTTTTGCTGGTCTCAATAATGAATGGAGGTTTATTAAAAATGGAAGTATTTAGTTTTGAGCCAAATAGATTTTGATATATAAATATGTCCTTTTGCTTCTCAAGTTCAGGAAAGAACTTGACCCTACAACTCTCTTTGGTTGCTTATTTTTCTCTCCGCTGGCCTCTCCCTTTGGAGTTTAAAAAATCAAATGCGTAACCTAGCAACATACAAAGGAATAACGTTACAAATGGATGTCGAAAACCATGGATATCGTGTGTCATTCCAACTTTTTAATTTGGTTTGAAAAACGACATCTCTTTTGGAATCATCGTAAAGGGAAGAGCAATCACGTCATGAATGAAAAAGTTCGACTAATGTTGTTCACATGAGTTCCTTTGGTATGAATTGAACACATTTCATTGCAGGACACGGATTCCTTTTGTACCTTTTTCCATCTTAATATTGTCTAATTACTTTGTTCTTTCCGTGCATGCGTAACACAATATTGCGAGAATTGGTTTGAACCCCTTGAGTCTTGCTGGATCACTCTTTTAAGCTTCCTCCATCAACATAGTCTTCAGTCTCTTTGCCTCTGACATGACGACTGCATTGGTCCATGAAGTGCAAATTTAGCTGTTAGGATCGCTATGTGCCCTATTGGAAGTCAGTGTACCATCTAATTGATTTTCATCCCAGTCAAAGGTGATGTAGTGGAAATATGTTACTTTGAGTTTTTGAATATTGAATCAGCAAACTGTGTCCAGTGAAAACATAACATGAGTTATTATTTCTGAATGCCAAGTCATTTGCTTGAAAGGTGAGCAGTCATGTCTTCCCTCAAAGAAAAACTAGAGAAGATTTTGAACGCCAGCAACATCAGTACCTGGCAAAGTTATTGATGAATCACTGCCGTTGGTCATCAATCTTGTCGATTCCCCCGAAGGTATGACATAAACTCCTACTGTAGCCTAGAGACACGCACTGTACACACACACATAGGCTTGTGTCTGCTAGATTGTCTGGAAAACTCTGAGTAGAGGAAGAGAAAACCCATAATTCATCCTTTTCTCAACACTGACTGCCATAGGGACCCTTGAGTGTAATACCCAACCCACAACTAGAGCTGCTCAGGTGCCAACAGTAGAAGACTTTGGTTGAACAGAGAAACTCCCATAGGTGTTTTGATATGAAAATTTATGAGGAGAAGAGATCTTGCCTGCTCAGCAAAAACTCTTCTGGATAAATAAAGGTGAGAAAAACAAACACATGAGTCATAGGAGAATATCTCCCAAGGTGCAAAGCAAAGATGCCAGAACTCTGAGAGTGTCTCGCCTCTTTTGTTCAACACACCAATGGACCTGCGCTGAACTTGGTCTTTGCCTGGAGGGGGTTTACAGTGTTTTGTTGGCGAAATCTCTTTCCTCACATTTACCGACAAGGACAAAGAGCACCTTGTAGTGGTGTCTGGTGATCAGGGCTGACAGCACCTTTAGCCCTCTGTCTGTGAAAAACGGTCACAGGTCACAGTTTATGTGTCCATAAGCAAATGTTTGAAGTCTATGTTTTTGTCCGGAGGCAATGTTGTTCTTTTAATTGACTTGGACTGAATTAAGGATTCATGTCATGCCTCACACATTCACCATGTATCAGCTTTCTAGGATAGATCTAATCATTTTTAAAGAAGGCTTGTCAAAGCAATGACAGAAAGTCAAGACGTTCAGCTTCTGTGTGTGGTCAAATACTACTTTACGCTGATGATACCTTGATTTATTTATTAGTAATTTTAACATATTTTGTCAATTGATTGATTTTGTTGACTTTGGTGTGGTTTCTAACCCTTTTTAGTCAGGCCTCCCAAGACCTATTCAAAAAATGCAAAGTATTCTGAAACCATAAAGTTCATTTCCATTTCCAATGGGTGATATCAATGGCCGTCAATCGAAATGTCTCTGGACACTGTTACCAATCAAAGCATGACATTTGTAATCTAACAGTAGACTAACACAGATGCTTAGGTTTAAATAAATGTATTTAGTAACACTTAACAAGATGTGACCTGCCGTCCAGCTCTTTTAATATCAATACATTACAGACGTCTCAGTTATTAGAGTAAATACCTCAATTGTGATGAAACTCACTCCCTTTAAAGATATAATATGCAACTTTTAGAGGTGATGTCCAGTAGATATTACACTCCAGCAACAGACTTAACAATATATTTAAGATAAACTTGATTGGCCTGCCTTGAGTCAGGTTGAATTAAAATTAAAACTGATTAGTCCCTGGGTTCACTTGGGGATGTTGGGGACCTTCAGATTTCATTGGATTTGAACATGAGCTTTATCAAAAGTTTCCAAAGCAGCCAGGATCTTGGAGATAAAATCAGTCATTTATTTTTTTATCCAAGTATAATTGTTGCATCTAAGGAGCCATAATGGCAAATGTAAGGGATCCAATATATCAAGGGGCTTAAATGGCCTTGCAGAAGCATTAACTGATAGTGTTTGAATCATTATGGTGTTGAGGGAATCTGTCCAGAACGTAGTTATGTAGCTGTATGCGAACACATCTGGAATGTCACTTGTGCATGCAGGTTGTTTTTAATGTAAACAAAAGAGTTCCGCTGTGCATGTGAGAATCAGCTGTGTCACATGTAAAACTTGGTACAGACAGGAGGTTAACAAAATCAAAATTTAGAGCTGAGCAACATGTAGTCAAAGTTTTCCTAATAGAATTCATTTATTGTGTGTTATTGTAATTGAGAACATGTAAGAAAATATGTTTTAAAATTAAAAAGGGGCCTCAATCCAACAACTTCCTGATGATATGAGCATGCTCTTTTGTCTCTATCCAAGTGCGGAGCAAAACTTTTAATGGAGTCTTTTTTGACAGAAGTGAAATCCATACATAGACACCACAGGAGGCCCTTCTTTAGGCCATGATGGTCACAAAGTCATTAAGCCATGTTTTTTTGCCAAGCATCTGTATTAGAAATCGATGCCTACATGAGCTGCGCTTGTTACATTTTCATGCAGTTGCAATGGATATGATCAGTAATTTTTGTTGTTGTTTTCCTTACTGCCAGATTACATACAATGGTCTCTCCAGGAAACTTTCTTTCCAAGTGCAGTTATAGGATATCATTAGAATGTAATGGGCCTGTACCAAGTGTGGAAGCACTTTATTTTACAGGCTCATATAAGGTTTTTAAATGTTATGTGTGACAGTTTAGTTGCTACAGTCAATAATCTGAATTCCTTTACCATGCAGAATGATTTTGTAAGCTGGATCTGTCATCATCACAAACAGGTTTAGCAGTGTTGTTTAGCGAAGCAGCAAGCTATGAGAGTTTTTGTACTCTGAAGCCCTTCTGGGACGCACAAATTCACTGTGTGTTACACCTCTGCTGTCACTCAAACAGCCCACTGGGTACCATCGCTCTCTCACACATCCATGGCCAGATCTCCCTCCACATCTTTCCATCAAAACAAGCCGGTATAGCCTCATCCATCATCCTGACACTAAATGTTCCCCCCCTTTGACTGCACAGGATGTCCTCTCCTCGCAGTTTGCAGTAATGTCAAGGGAATAATGGCTATTTGGGATGTGTTTATGTACACTACTGCGGGACGTTGTCCGGGGGGCCCCTGGCTTTGGATGTTCGAGCTGAAAATTGACAGTTTTGAGTAGCTTCTGAAACTTTATCTCTTTAAAGCACAATAAGGGTGACTTGCTTGAGGTCTTTTGATGGTTTCTACCCTTAGAAAAGCTTTCAAATACATTTCAAGTACCATGACCGTGTCAGCAAAGGACCACCTGATGGGAAATCAAGCTTTCTCATCAGCACACTTTGCAAATAAGAATGCAAATGTTAGCATTTAGTTCAAGGGACCACTGTTGCTCAATGCAGCCTTGTATAGCCAAAGCACAAGATTTCTGTATTATTTGCAATTTTCATGGTATTTTTATCCCTGTATTTCTTCAGACCATGAGTGCATCATGTTTTTAGTGAAATATTGTAAGCAAAGAACCAGTTACTGGAAGAAAAAAAACCTTTACCATTAGCATGTAAATGCTAGCAGTCTTACTGTCAGAGAAGCTTAAAATACATTTCAAGAACCATGAATGCATCAGTTTTTTACTCAGAGGTGGTTGGCGAATAGCCACCTGATGGAAACTCAAGCATTAGCATCAGCATTCTGAGTGTATTTGAACGCCAGTGTTTGTGTTCAGGGAAATCTGTTCCAAAGTACAGCCTCATAAACTTGCTAGCATAGCCTAGCCAAAACAATGACATTTTGTTTTTGTTCCTGTATCCATTTTAGTTTTATCCATGTATATCTTTGGACCATAAATGCATCTTTTTTGTGAAATGGTGCAAACAAAGGACCACTTAATCAGAAATCAAGCATCAATAACATTCTAAGAATTTTTGCATGCCAATTCTAACTTTGGGCATGGTAGCACTGCATACAGTAATTAGCCTACAGGCTACAAGAAAATGCTAGCAAAGCCGAGGCAAAACAAATACTGCAGTAGGACTATCTGTTTCAGTTTTTTTTCGTGTACGTTTAGACCATGAATACATCATGTTTTTTTGTCAAATGATGTTAGCAAAGGACCACTTGATGGAGAAAAACACTTTCACCATAAGCATTCTAAACCAATCAGCTTTTAGCTCACAGTAACACTGTTAAGCCTCACAAAGTTACTAGTTACAAACCATTTGTTGCAGTTTTCATGGTAGATTTATCCTGATTTATCTTTAGTAATTTCTCCTTCAAACACAATTAGGCATACTTGTTTGAGGTATTTGATTGCTTCTACCTTCAGAAAAGCTTTACTGTATGTTTCAAGGACCATGAATGCACCATGCTTTCTTATGCATTAGCAAAGGACCACCTGATGGAAAAATCAAGTTTTATCATCACATTTCAGTGGTTCATGACCTTGGAAGGGCTTCTGAAGCATCTTGAGTGTAATGAACGCAAATTTCCTTCTCACTCCTGTGCTGTTTTGCAGGGTTGATATGGTGTTATGCATGTACAAAAACTTAGAACCTCCCACACAACCATCTGCTATCACGCTGTGTGTTGGAAAGTATTTATCATGCATGCAATCATATTTCTCTGATCCTGCAGAAGTTTGTTCGAATAACTTTTCTTGCTGCAGATTGCAAAAGTACGACGCTACACAAGGCAACAAAATAAAATCACTTCTGCATGCTGTGGTTCCATCAGTTTTGTACTCAATAAATGAAGATGAAATGGGAATTATGATTCTGCAGCATGTAGATAACAAACCTCCCCTCCTCCCCTCACTCTGATCTGCTGTAAGAGGATCTGTGGGCCTGGATTTGGCATGGCAGCTGTACAAGGCACCAAGCTTCCAAGCACACCGTATCTGTTTGCTTTGGATACTGATGTTGTTGCAAACCTCCCGCAAGAGGATAATATTTCTTTGTAATTAATAGCAGCCTGTTCTGTCTTTTGGCCGGGGGAAGGAAGCTGGTTTGCGAACAGAGAAACGGAAATTTAGCTTCCTTGCCAGCCGTGGTTGAGTTGGATCAGCTGGACTGAGGCAGCGTGGAAAGAGCGTCCCTGGACCGAGAAAACTCAGGTTCAGGGCCTCATGCCGGCAATTATCTACTCTGCTGAAGTACGCTTATGCAAATGACTGAATTCCTGCCATCTCACTTGCGTGCAGAAAGAGCAATGATGAAGAAAATGTAGTGCTTTAAACTCCTTGTGCACTAATTCTCTGAAGATTGACTCTCCTCTTTACAAAAACTGATGCACGGAGTTTTACATTTCTGGAGATATAAAGTAAAAAGAGTAAAATTGTATCTAATAAGCATGTCAAATTAAGCAACGATTCACTCTTCATAAACGTACCCTTCCGGCACTCTTGGTATAACAAATCCTGAAAGGTGTGTGTTTAAATTGCCTCTTGTCGTCACATCCTTTGCCTTATCTGATGTCATCGGGTTCATTAACTTGGCTTGAGCTCTGTGTGAATTGGCATCAAGAAGAGTACAAGAAGTATATCCAGCATAATCCCCCAGAAATGCCACTGTCTAAAGCTGTAATCCTGGAAGGCTTTAAGACTCTCGCTTTGCTAATACTCTCCAAGTAAGAAGCACTCTGAAGATATTAGTTTGGCCTTAAATTTAGACATCTCACGCATATTTGGAGTTTCTAGGTGAAGATGTCGTGCATAATTTGATCTATTTCTGCACCATCTCAACATGCACACAACACACAGTTCTGTATGTGCAGGGAGGAAAGAGGCGCATCCCTCTGACAGATTTCCATCAACTCTCCAGTGTGATTGTAAGCGCCTCATCTCCGCCAAGAAGGGTGACTCAGGCTGCACTTATGACATGTCATTAAATCAAGACTGTAGTGTATTAAGACGTGTCAGTGACAGCTAAGTGAAAGGTTTGTTTTGCCTTGTTTTTCTTTTCAGATGAGAGTAGACTGCTCAGCTCTCAGACAGAAGAAGAGAAAGAGGGAAGCTGAAGAAATAAGGTGTAGAGATAAAAATGAATTTAATATTGCAGCAAGGAAGTTTCTTCAGCTGTACTTAAGTATTGTGCCTGCTCTCTTAAATGCTGGACTCTCTTAAATCTTTATACTTTGCAGGACATTTTTTTAAAGTATTTTTACAATAGCCACTTTAAATTCACCTTATTTGGGAAATAGTTTGTGTCCCCTAATTTCACCTTAGATTTCTCCTGTCTGATTTTTTTACATCCTCCTCTGCAATGCCTCTGCAACCTTTCTTTTCCTCCCTCCTAGAAACATCTCACTCGCTAAAAGTGTCTATCTCTTCAAACTTCAACAGCTGAGCCCCTTGAAACACAAGACTACACTGTGTCTGTCATTCACCTGCGAGTAGGTGCACTCACACTCTGTTTCTGAGTTTCTGTCTACAAAACACAACACACTGTGACTCAGTCCAGCCTGACAATGCCCTCCTGTTACAGTATCACATGTCTTGCAGAGAGACACAGCTCTGGCAGCAGCTCAAACATGAGAACAAGAGCTTCAATCCAGCTGACTTTTGGAAGCTGATGAAATGCACGTACCCTGAAACTTGACAGATTTGGAAGGGGGAGGCACAATGATAACTCAAAACCAGACTACATGTAGTTTTTGCAGTCTTGCTCCTGGTGCACATGTCCATGATTCCTATCAGCGTCAAATCTAGGAACTGACAAGCTCAGCAACTCTTGATAGGAATCTGCAACGCTCACGGAAACTTTTTCCCTCTTGTCCCCTTGTCGTGCTGGTCTCCTTGGCCTCTCACGTTGCCACAATATGCAGGATCCTCAAGGACACTGACAAAACCACAAGTTCCTGAATCATGAGATGACTTACCTTGTGCAAGCTGAGCCAGAACTGTAAACTAAACCCTCTGGTTTGTACTCCCACCGCAGATTCCCCACACACTGACACATCATTGTACATGGGGCAAAATTGTTGAAGATAATTAACCTCTGAGGGTGTAAAACCACAGTGAACCATTGTTTATACAAGCCCACGCCTGAAGGGGAGTCGATAAAACATATCTGATTTGGGAGCAGTGCAAAGACTCAGTCATTCCTGTCTTAGACTAAGTTCTGCAACCTAGGCTTTCCTAAGAAACCCACTTGTTTGTAGTTCTCTCTTTAAATGAGTGTCTGTGTGTGGAAACAGCATGGTATATGATATGGAAAATCCAAGAAAAATCCCATTTGATTCTTGTAAACATTGGGCAGAAGTTATCATGCGTGCAACACTCTTTCAAATCTTCTTAACAAACCATTTGGCTCACTCATCCAAGGCAAAGCTCCTTCAAATCAATGTTTTTAAGGCTCTCCGTTCGAAGAAGCATTCATGTATCTCAGTGTGATTCTAAGAGGAAAGTGTGTCAGGACAAAGCACTTAGTTTCACATCTGCCCCAAGAGCATGCTTTTTCAGTTTGAGGCACATTCTTTTTGTTGACTCAGCCAAACAATATGCCCCCTATATAGTATCATACTATAGTCAAACATTATTAAATTAGGGGTGTTGCTTTATGAGCATTCAAACCTGACATATTTATTGCTTGATTGAAGGTTTGCTGTGATGAGCATTCCCTCGTCAGCAAATTTCAATGAATGATTCTTTTATCTGGAACCAAATTACTTTGGCTTAATCGAGACAGGAACCAACCTGATTCATCTGATAACACAGCTGCTTTATTGCACTGAATAGAAGACACAAAGTCAGTCAGTTACATTATGAACACATACTGTAGCTGCCAGTTATTAGAGTTCGGTGTAAAGATTGAGGCACTAAGGTGGTTTATTGGTATCCCAATTTGCATTTGTCTTCGCAACTCTTCCTGGGGGTCCAACAGGAGGATGAGTTTCTAATGACTTATACCCACTCCAATTATTAACCTGAAGTGGGACAAGTGGAGTGGACACTAAAACCAACATTTATCAAACTCCATTCAACTCATTTGTACCAAAGAACCAGGGGCCAATGCCAATGTAGCATCAGTACAATATGCTGTGTTCGCTGCCAAAAATAGTCCACCCTCTATAAAATGCTCTCAAATGGAAAAGCCTCCAACTTATATTTGGAATTTTACCTAAAAAGTTGGACCCAAAGTGACCAAGTGGTTTTCTTTAACCAATACCTGGGTGCCCATGTGTACACTCAAGCAGTTTTTGCTTGCTGTGATAATCGCCATTCAGAGTTTTCATTCCAAAAACCCTCCAGTCGAAGGAATGGAGGACAAAATCCACAGGCCTCCTCCTGTTCAAAAATGTATTCTGAGATGTTTACTGAAGGAAATGTAAAGCATCCATTATATGGGTTTTTTGAATGACATGATCCCAAGTTAGTTGTTCTTCAAGTGGTTTTTCAAACCGCAATTGCATTATTTACTTGTGAGAACACATAATGAACCCCAATGCATTTCCCAAAAATGTTAATGTACTAGCACAAGCATGACTGGAGGATCACAGATTGAATGTCAACAAGTGGATGTCAGTTTCATGCTTTTTTTCCAAACCCAGTCCCTCATATTCTTTTTCACCTGCTATGAGTATGAGTGCTTATTTACAGTTTATGACCATCTTAAAATGAGGATGTTAACTGGAGGAAACAGGTCTCTAGCACTTCACATGAAGACACGCTGACACAAATGATGCACAGGAGGCACAAGTAAACAAGGACACACTGACCCCAGAAACCACAGAGGGACTTATTCTGGGAAAGACCCTACCATAACTCATTGCGTATTTCACCGCCGCCAGCAGCAAAGCGGAGGACAGCGTGACCACAAGTTCAAACCATTTGGGCGCTCTACAAGGGCTAAAGCCTCGGAGCTGTAAATCTCAGCGATTCCTTGGAGAGCCTACTCTCGCCAAAATGTATCCATATTTACTTGGATATTAATCTGCATGCCACTCTGCAGACGAGTAGCAACCACAAATTCTGAGAAAGCATTTTCCCGGGTGTGAAGCCAAATTCCGGTTTACCAAGAAATGTTTTGCTAGTTTTTTGGCTCTGAGCTCTGCAGGTGCTATAGCAGGGTTGTTCTGCATTTGGGTCCTGCCTTCCACTTAGTTCCAAGGTAATCATTTGCTAAGGGGGACAATATTTGATTAAAAAGTATGTTTATTAAATGCGTGATCTTGGAATACAGGACTTTCTAAAGGGAGTTTGAGGATGATGTAGATATCTTAGCCACTTGTCAACCTACTTTTAAGGGTTCAAATCGGAGCTACCCCCCTCAAAGAGAAAAACAACCTGATACACTTTGTCTTTACTACAAGGCTTTTAAACACTTTTAAACACAGCTCTCAAGTTCCACGTATCCACAGTAAAATGAAGTTGTTCTTTGAATAGAATCTCCATGGCACAGGCGCACCATGCCTTTCCAACATCTGGATCCAATGATCTGCCTTTGTCCAATCCACAGTTGCCAGGGCCACACAGATGTGCTGACAGGGTTCAGCCAATCTGCCATCTCACATACTGCCTCCTCAAATCCTCCTCCTTCGCTTCAGTGCTCTTCAAACACCTTGCTTCTGCTTGTTTTTTCCTCCTCTTACCTCACGCTTACTTTTGCAAAGAGATCACAGCATCCTGCTGATTTGAGGTTGACATTTCCCAAATATGAGTACGCCGATGTGTAATTTGGTGTCAATGACTGCATTTGCTGTGTCATGGAAATTAAAAGTGCAATGTCATCATAACAAGTTTGTGAATGGTGGCGACCGCAGCGTTACAGTAAAAGGCAATTTTTGGTGGATAATATATTGATTGGCACAAGATTTGTTTTGTATCTTTTCTGCAGCCTGTAAACATCGCATTATGTTGTTTTTCTTGATTCAGATACCGTCATTGATGCTGCGCAGCTAGTGATGTGGTTTTCTTGCACTTTACTTCCCACATGTAAAATTGAAACCTGAAAGTGTGACCAGATGTCTGTTTTTTCTTGGGATTTTCCCCTGAAGCTTAGCTTTTTTTAAAGTGGTGCTCTGCTTGTTTACTGCTAATGCTATATTCCCAGTTTTTCATGTTAACGAACACGACTGCCATTGCCAAAAAAAATATGAAATTCATCACTTCCTGTGCAGCCTATAGGACAACTTTTCATATCTAAATAACATTTTGTTTTACTTAAACAACCATTTGAAATCCAGTAAATCACATCAATTAGCATTCAATGCTTGGGAAATGTCCATGAGGTCCACCTGTCCTTCAAACTGAACAAACAAGCACACTTGCATTGTTTGAAATTTCTGCCTCAGATAATCCAGTGTGGACTCCTCTAATTGTTTCTGAAAATCAAATGCTTACAGTATTCTGGGAACCGACTCTCTCTCTCTGCGTGAGAGTATATGGGGGAGGGTGACGCATGCTGCCTCAGCACATTTGCAGCGGTTTACTCGGCTTTGTCGCTTACAGTAAGCTCTGACTGTGTCATATGGTGCACATCAGCCACGTACAACTAGTCAGCTGTTGATTCACATCAAGCTGCGTGATAACTGGCACCAACTTGAAGCCAACCCTCTTTAGAAGTGCACTGTTTGTAGTTGTGAGTACATGAGTTTTCTATCATTTTCTGGTAAGTCGCTCACATGTTCCTTTGTCTGGCTGCAGATCCATTCCCTAAAAGTCTGGAACCTCGACACCATTACCCAGGTCTGCTTTTTTGGTCCCCAATTCTCCACATTAAGGACGCATTCTGTTCAGGTTCTAGAGCAACTCCGATGACTTGTTTCAACACAATAGAGAAATGATGCTATTTCAAATGCTTCTGATGTCTAAAAGCAAAAACAAGGAAAAGCCATTTTTGCTTGATTAATCTAATTCTTTCAGTCCTTTCAACAATTCACGACCACCAGTAAAGGTTGAAACATAAATTGAATGGAAATTCTATGCGAACGCTTGGATCAAAAGGTAATGTGCACCAATCTGCCCATGAATCTAATGCTTCGATTAATGTCTTGTTCATTCACCTTCCATTAGTTTTACACATAGCAATCTTAGAATCTTTGGGCTGCCGTTGGATGATGATATATCTTCTCCAGCCAATGTTTCAGTGCTTCCACTGCAATCCAACCAAGACTCCTTTGTTTGCAGTTTGACCAGCAACTTGAGAAGGGAGAATCGAATTGGTGATGCAGATGTTTCTTTGTAGAGATTAATGAAAAGCTAAGTCATCCTCAGTTTGCCTATTTTCCTGCCTCCAGCCTATGCTCATAAAAAAACATAGAGGACAGTACTCAGACTATAGACAGAAGCCAGAACTGACACCAAAATTGTGTCCTTTGCCTCATATTCAGCATTCAGAACGCAGATAATGAACCTGTTCATAGAGAATACACATTGTTAGACATAGAGACAATTAGACAAACCTCTGGTTTCCAAAGTAAAGTCAATGTAGAGGTTCCTTGAACCTACATTCCCTCTGAAGGCCAGCAGGGGATGACTCAAGTTGATTCACAAAGATTAAGCAGGGTGTGCTTTAGGTTAAGGGGAGATGTAATTTACTAGAGACTGCCTCGACAACCTGTCAACCAGGGTAGAGGAATTGCAATGTATTAGCAGGCTGTTTTTAGAAGACTAAGATAGATAACATCCAAAAATCATATAAGTTATTGATAAAATCCTAAAGTTTATAGTCTTACTTGATATTCTAATACCTGGCTTGGATTTTCAAGGCACCAAAAGATAAAGTCTTGCAGGCCAAGCCTTCAAGGTATCACTTTCAGTAGGATTACTTCATTGTGTGCCAAACTTTTCCTCTCCTGACTCTACTGTAGTGCTGATATTCTGCCCAATGCCCTCGGGCTGAAGAGAAATCTGACACTGAAGCTCTGTTTCCCTTAGATTGTATCACAACTCTGCACCATTTTGTGCTGAGGTTGCTTTTCTCCCCACTTTTGATAATTTCTCTCTTCGTGTAGACATCACTCAAGTTCAATGCAGCTTCATTAACACTTCCAGAACAACTGCTTCATTTCCTTTGGATGGATAAAGTAGGTCAGGATAAGAAAGCCAAGCTGCAGACAGAAGCAGAAGAACAATGGTAGAGAATCATAGAAGAGAGGGGCAAAAGATGGAAGGCTTAAACATGACTGAATATATCTCTCGAACGTCTGTGAGAATCCAAAGGAGAATCTCTTGCAATCGATAAAAACTTGACTTTCTTATATCGTGCTGTAAGTTCTGTGTCAGCCTCTATCACGTTTCTGAACAACGCAATCCCAAGAGCTGAAGTAATGGTACACAAAATATTCTGTTCTGGAGAAAGCAAAAGAAGGAAAGAGGGAACATGATATTTCTTTATCCTTAAATATTGACACATGCTTATTTATATTCTGGTGTAATGCCAATCCAATCGACACAGGGTTCATGACATTGTTTTTCTTAAAACATCAAAAATACACACATTGACTTCAACTTCGGACAACAACTCATAAAAAGTGATACAGACAAAGATCAAGAATCAGGAAAACACAGAGAGAGAAAAGGGCTGTTGTATTATCTTGTTTTCACAGGAAGGTCAAAGGTCTCATGCTGTTTTATTAACTGTGTGTGCAATTCAATGGCAGAATCCCTCAAGGGACATAAAATCGAGAGAGAGAGTGAGAGACAAAGTTAATGGTGCTTTGGGGTCTTCTTCAAGTCAAACATTTGCTAATTTGACTCCATCATAAAGTCATAAAAAAAAATGGAGAACTGCACTAGCTCATACAATGTTAACGATTGTAATAAATACATGTACTTTTAGATTGGTGCCCTGTGATAAGCAGAGTTAAAGCACAAGTAATGAAGAAAATATCTCAACACAGTAAAAGCAATAAACGGTAAACTCAAAGCTATGTTTCTTACTAAAACATTGATTATTACTTTGTACCGTTACACCTCTAGCTGCTTAATAAAAAACATCAAATATCTTGCCCTGGACTTAAATTCAAGGGGAATCCCAAACCAGTACAACTTAATGTGCCATCTGTGCATCACACGGCCCATACACACCAACTGACTCATACCCACATTATACAAGAAACCAAACCTTAACAGATGGAGTGGCAGGGTTTACGACCCTCAGCAGTCCTTAGACCACAGTTCCCCAACAGTTTTACATCTGGAGAAAACAAAACCAGAGTAGAATATAAGCATAGTCAATATTGATAATTTTGCCTTCAATCTTTATGTCCCGGAACCTTCATGGGTGGACGACGTGGTCCACCCTCTGTACTATCGTTGGAGGGAGTAACAGAGGCGTTACAGAGACGAGATGGTTTCAGCGGAGCCAGCGGGGGAGCGCAGTGCTGTGTGTGCGTGCATGTCTGACTGTGTGTATGTGGAGCTCCTGCTGTGCCGTGCGTCTGAAACGCTGAAACCCAATGTGAATTCACAGACTGGGACACCAATATTACGCTGTTGCGGAATCAATATGAATTGACCCAAGATGTGATGATAGCTGAGCTGAGTCACGGCACTTTGCGTAAAAAGCAAAGGCTAAAGATGTGTAGAGGAGTCTCAGGGTCATCTTTGAGCTGCTGGCTGTGAAATCTGGATTTTTTTGTTGTTGACTTTTTGGCTAAACATCTTTGAGCCATTGGTTCGTCAATCTTTGAGTTGTTGGTTGGACCATCTTCAAGTTGTTGTCAGGACCATTTGGGGGTTTTTGGTTGGAATATTTAGTTGTTGGATGGACTATCTTTGAGTTGCTGGTTAGACCATATTTGACTTGTTGGTTGGTCATTGATTGATTAGTTGGTTAGTCCATATTTGACTTTTTGGTGCGGCCATCTGAGTTGTTTTTTGTGTGATAAAGATAAACAGAAATAGTGGTGAAGAGAGAGTTTGGTAGACGGACATAAAAGGGTTGTGGCCTAGACGTGAAGCTACGACCGATGAGATTAGACAAGGAGGCTGGCCTCTGTTTATGGGGTGCATGTTCCAACGACTGAGCTAAACAAGCCCCCGATCATCTGACTTGTTAGTTCTGCCATTTTGAGTTTTTTGTTGATGCATCCTTTAGATGTTGATTTGACCATGTCAAGGTTGGACCATCATTGGGTTATTGGTTTGATCATGTTATAGTTGTTGGTTGGGCCATGTTTAAGTGATTGGTTTTACTATGTTTTAGCTGTAGGTTGAACCACATTTGAGTTGTTTGTTGGACCATCTTTGAATTGTTGGTATAAACCTGTGAGAGACAGATATGCTGCACAGATTTAATGATTGAATGGAGCTCTTTCTTCAAATGTGGACAGGTAGATGGAGAAATGAAAGGGTTGTGTGGGCCACGATGAGCTGACCTTTCCACCTATTGTGACGTGGCTTGACACCTGATATGATACAAAGGTCAAGGGCAAAGGCAAACAAGGGGTCGGTTGATGGGAGCAGAGTTTGCCGACAAAGTTTCACAAAGGGGGGAAGGGAGGAAGAGGAAGTAAAACGAAGCTTTGATCAGTGTGGGTTTATAAAGGTCAGTTTCAGTTCTGAAAAACATCCCACATTGAATTCATTCTATCATGGATAGGACACTAAAACCCCACTTAAACTTGTGAAACAAGATGAAAAATAACAGGATATAAACAGAGGAGTAAATAAAGCAATATAATCAAGAATTATACACAGTGTACTCTGTCTTGACTTGGGTCAAAAGCATTTAATAAACTCTTCCTGGGCTCCGCAGAGGCTCTGTTTACTAAAAACAAAAACATGCTGATCATCTTAGACATATATCGCTATCTGCCAAAACATCAAGTGAATTATGAGCAGTTTGTACTCCAAAAGGGCTGACCACTTATCTCACTGGACACTGACCTCGCTGAGTCATAAAAAAGGGTCAGTCTGAGTCCGGATCTGCCCTGATCTGGCCTTTTTTTTTTACAACGCAGATCTTTGGAGAGTGCATTTGTTATGGTTAAGACAGCATCGTACAAATATTTTAAGCTACAGCTCTTTGGCAAAAGCGAGAAACCCAAAGATATCTGTGGGGAATTGTAAAAGCGTTCTTGCTTCACAAGCAGGATCCCACCCTTAACTTTGAACAGCTTCAGCTTTGTTATATGAGTGTATTTGGCGCCATTAGCCGGTCAAATTTCCCCAAAAGGTTTCTGAAAGAAAGAAGAAAATGGCACATGTAAGAGTGTATTGGGTCGTCCATCTGGCAGCTCCACAGGGCAACATGTTCAACATAAATATCTGACTCCATCTTTCAAGGAGGAAATGTCAGACAAGTATTAAGATTTTGATGGAGATCATCTTGGATTTCTGCTTTTTGCAGTAAAACAAGCAGGGATCAGGATGAATTCCAAGCCTGAACACAAGATTTCAGGGGTCAAGTCAGGAAAATGGGATTTAAATTGATGCGTTTGTGATAGGAAAGCAGAGAACTAGCACTGTGCTTTTATTTAGTAACAGATATGAAGGAACAACTTGTTCTCATCCTTGGTTGTAAATCACTGATGCTGGGAGATAATCACACAAACCTTGTTTGTGTGTTGATGAAGAATGTGAAAACGTGTGTATCTGAGTAAGGAGACCATAATCAATGTTAATTTGTCTTTTATGTTTTTTGTGACCAGGAGAACAGACAAAGTATTTCCTTAACTTAAAGCCAATTTTGAAGGAGAAAAACATGTCAAGGGAAGGGTAACACTGATTTATGCATAATCTATCAAACTATGCAACGTTTTCACTGAAGTTTTTTGCAAAAAAAAAAGCAACTTATGAGCAGAAATCTTGGACTCTTAAACCAAGTTGCATCATAATCATAGTGCTGTTGAATTTAGTCCCATTTTCTTCTTGCCATGTTTCTGTCCTATTTGCAGTAAAGGCAACACCTTAATGTTTCTCTCTCCTGTAAACTCTTAAAGTGCTATTTAAACTCTAAGTTTCACCAATCTTTTTGCTTTTGTAGGAAGTGATATGTCCTGTTTTAAAACACAAACTGATAAAACAAATATTAATAACAATGTTGTTTCCATGAGCCTGGGGAAGCTAAATGGCCACTGCAGCGAGAGAGAGGGACAGAGAGAGAGAGAGAGAGAGAGAGAGAGAGAGAGAGAGAGAGAGAGAGAGAGACAAGGTCTTATTCAGTCGCCTTCAGGAGCATCGTCTCATATCTGGCAGATCTGGAGGCATGCCAGCACCCGCCCTGTGAAATCAGCATCGCAGCGCGCGGAGTTGACAAGTGCGCCTCCCCCTCTCCAAACGTTGTTTGACATACCCATCGTTATAGGCTTCGCCTCAGGCAGTTTCTTTTTTTAAAAGGCAAGCTCAAAGCCGCAGATTATACATTTTGCTTACAAACCGTGCGGGTTAAATAACCTACAGAGGGAGAGGCAGCGGGAATCAGACGCTGTCCTTTCGCATTTGGAGACGGAGACGTTGCGCGTAAACGGCGGAGCATCACTGAAGGATACGATACATATACGTGGATATTTTCTGCTCTTTTTACATTTATTTCAAGGTTGCAGGACTGCAGAGAGGGGGTAGCAGAGAGAGTGTGGACTGTGAGATTTAAGTGCATTGAAATTTGGGACTTGAGCGGGAAAAGCACCTGTGGATGCAAACACCCCCCTTTTTGTTTGGACTGAAACCTTTTGCAAAGAAAGAATTCACCGTAAGATTTAGTTGATATTAGTTGCAGGTTTCAATCAAACAACCTTCAGTTAAGACAACAAGTGCACCATGCTCCTGCGTATTCCCTTCCTGTTGGTCCCCCTGCTGAGCATCACCGGCGGCGGCTCGTCCTACGTGCCCTGCCAGCCGTGCGACCAGAAGGCCCTGTCCATGTGTCCGCCGGTGCCGGTGGCCTGCCAGCTTGTCAAGGAACCCGGCTGCGGCTGCTGTCTGACGTGCGCGCTCGAAGAGGGCCAGGCGTGCGGCGTGTACACCGGGCCGTGCACGCGCGGGCTCCGCTGCCTGCCCAAGAACGGCGAGGAGAAGCCGCTGCACGCGCTGCTGCACGGCCGCGGGGTGTGCAGGAACGAGAAGTTGTACAAACTGCTGCATCCGTCAAAAGGTAAGGCATGTGGAGATATGACTGATTGAGACCACAGAGGCTGAAGTTCGTCTTAAACAGGTCAATGATTTCCACGGAACATTAATTGACTGGATTTATTGAGTCGTAAATTAATGGTAGCTTCATTTCATAGTCATTAAAATCAATTTAAACCTAATTTATCGTTTTTCCTCTCATAATGCTGAACTTTAAGGGAGTTTAAAGTCAAACTGCAACACTGAAAATGTAACATCTTCTTGGTAAGGCATTATTTTACACACTGTTGTACTGTTACATATCAAGTTTGATGATTTGGTGAGAATAAATAGCAACTGTATTGAGATGATGAAAACCAATGAAAACAAAGCCCTGATTTAGATTCAGATTTAGCCAATCATGTTGTGGGAAATTAAATGTTATCTCATTTCCCTTCTATTAATCTCAGATTTTAGGAGTTTGTCAAATTAAAGCTCCTGTTTGGAGTTTTTAGCATGAAATAGACTGAAATGTATATTGCTGCCTCTTTGTGAGCTGCAAAAGCAAACAATATCAGCATAAAGAGTGACTGTTTCCATAGTTATACTAAATGCTTAACTGCAGCGGGGTAGGTGTCAGACGAAGAGTTGCATAAATCAGCCTTTTTAAAAACTTTTTCCACAGCAAAGATTAGTGATACATTTGACTGTTAAAAGAAGCAGGGTCAATTTTTGGTTATAGAAAATCACTACAAAATCACAGAGGTATAAGAGGTACCACTTTGTTCACAGGGGTGGCCAAACTACACAAATCAAGAGTTCCTCACAGGAGCTTTAAAGCTAACAGTTAATGTTGTATTCAGCTCTTTTAGTGCGACTATGGCATTTGCAAAGCAGAAAGTGCATGTCAAGATCTAGTGCAAAGAGAAAGAAAACCCCAGGATTGTGATGCCATTCCTTCTTGGTAATACAATTGATGAAATGACTCATTTTGTAGTGGGAATTGACAAAAAAATCAAGAATCACCTCACAAAACCACTCATTTTTAAAAATGTTGCTTCTGATCAAGACATGAAGTGAGTTGAAGAAACCCTCCTCTGTCTCCTTGTCTCTCTGGGAGCCAGTGATCCTGATGTGGGTCATCCTCACTGACACCTGTCATTAACCAAGGCACGCGACTCAAAGGCCCCCGCTGAGCATTGACCCTGTGAACTCTGTCAACAATTGGTGCTAGGCGCCAATCAACCTGTCATCCATGGTTTTTTTAAAGGCCCTTGTGTGCCAGCAGTAAATCAGTAGGTTTCGTTTGAGTGGTCCCGCCGCCTCAGGGCCCCCTTAGCCCGACATAAAACAAGGGAGAAGACTACAGGTGGTGCTAAAGGAGAGGCTCCTTGTTGGCTCCTTTGAATGACAGTCACTGTGTCTACTTTGTAGAGAGTATTGTGGGAAATATTGGCTCTCTTTTTTAGCCCTCTTTTCTTCTTCTACAGTTTCTTTTTCTTGTCCTTTTCCCATTCTTTAGTCACCTCTCTTCATCTACCACCTGTGCCTTTTTTCCCACACCTTTTTGTCTCTTTATTCTCTCCCACCTCTTCTCCTCTTTCCCTGCCTGGCTGCCGTCCCTCCTCATCTTTAACACCCTATTCTTCTTCCTTTCTTCTCCCCTCCCAACCCCGTACCCGGTTTCACCCTTTCCATTCTGTCTGCTGCTTTATTTTCCAGCAGATTGGAGTTTTAGTGCAGAAGAAAAAGCTACTCTGGAAACATAAATAATCCTTCTGGCTGTGTTAAAACCTCAGTTAGCTGAGGGGAAGAACCGCAGTTTTTCTTGCAAAGGGCGAAGGGGGGAAGCTTTAAAAGTCACATTTAAATTAGGTTGATCAAAAATAAGCCATCACTTTGATGTTTACAACTCCTTTTTCTGTTATCTTTATTTTCACTCTCTGCATCTGTTCACTAAAGGAATCTTCCATTTATGTCCCCTTCCCTTTTTCTTCCTCCCTTTCTTTCCCACACTATCCCCCTCTCCCTCCCACCCCGCTTTGTTAGTCCCACCCTGCTCTCTCTCTCTTCATCTCTTAGTCTTCCTCCTCCTCCTCCTCCCCTCGCTCTGTCTCGGCTGTGCAGTGATTCAGCAGAATGCAGGCCGAGCGTGGGTTACTGATCCCCCCCACTCAACCCCCCGTCTGCCTGCCTGTCAGCCAAGCTTCTCCATTAACTCCACATCTCCTGCTGGGCGCTCGCTCAATGCATAAATTAAGCCAAAACCCTTGTGTACACATGCCCTAGAAAAAAAGACATTTTAAAGACACTTGAAAAGATTTATATGTGTGTTCGTACTGTAAATTTCTTAGAATATATTAGATGATTCTGAAAAGTGTATGTAGTGACTATCAGATGTCCTACTGTCCAATCATACTTTTAGTCACCTGTATATGTGCATGGAACGGTTTTTACCACGTATCCCAACAAAACAAATGTCCAAAATGACATTACTTTGGGTGACGTTCTTGTTAATTGCAAGATGATGAAGCAGACAAAACTTACAGGGATGACAATAGGAGATGTATCCAGACTGTTAAATGTTGTTGCTGAGATTTTATTTTACATGTTTGTTTACGGTAGTAGTCATGTGTTCCCACCATGGATGTATTGTTGAAGTGGATACAGCATTGGAGGCGGAGCCCTGTTGATTCCTAGAGCTGCTCAGTGGCGCATTATCCAAAATGAAGGTTTGCGCTACTCGCCCCATAGAGCTTGCACACTTGGAGGTGCAGTCCCGTGGCTCTGATGCATGTTTATTATGTCTAAATAAAAATATTTTACAACTTTTAGGACCTAATGATTTAAAAAAGGGTTATTTATGTGTTCATATCAGTAAGTTAATGTACCTCAAAAAAAGTTATCCGCTGATTTATAGACGTCTCTTTCCCAATGTAACCTTTGGGAAAAACTCTTTTTGGGCCCAATGGCATCAGGTGATATACCAGGTTCAGCCACCATGTAAAATTGGCTTCAACGTTGGCACACTTCCTGGGGGCTTTGCCAAATAACTTCCTGTTTGACAGTGACTTATAAACACCTGACTAGTTAACCCACACACACGATTATCACTATAGTGTCGATATTTTGTAAATATATAAACATTAACTAACCAAGCTAATGCACCACTACACACGTGTTGAGTTTAGTATACAGCATGTGTCAAAAACAAATAAAAGTGACACAAGTTGTCATTCAAACCTGATTATAACAACAACAAAAAAGGTTGATTTAGTTTCCACTTTTGTCTTGTGTGCATGATATCAAATTGGAGTTCAAATGATGTCTTTAGGACATCAGCTGGATGGAGTATCTAACATTGACGCTGAAGATGAAATGAGGAAGGAAGGATCTTTTTAAAGAGCATTAGAAGGGAAGACATTTTAAACAAGAAAGCAGCTGTCTGTCTTTAAATCCAGCAGGAATCTTGTTCTCCAGGATTGCCTTCTTCCCAATTCAAACAAGGAAAAAGAAAAAGAAGGGAAGAAAATGAAAGATGTGATCAGTCAGCACAGGTCAGATTAGAAAAGCAGCAGGATTAGCAAGTGAGGACTTGATTGGACTTATGCTGATCTGCTACAGCTTTTTCTGCAGAGAGAGAGAGAGAGAAAACGGTGTCAGCAGGAAACTGGAGGATGGGGGAATCTCTCTTGCTTTTTCCAAGAACCTGTCATTATGTGGACAGATGACATCACCATGATCATCATCAACGGGTTGGGTGGAGGGGCTTAGGCGTCATTTGCAACGTGGCGGATGACCTTGTTTCACCGCCCGGTTAGCTTAGTAGCTTAGCGATCACGTCAGTGCAGAAATGGAGGGGCTTTACTTGCAGAATCCGCCCAAAATGAAGCGGAAACAAGTGCGTGACACAGCAGTGGAAATGGGCCAGCTGTGGCTTAAGATGCGTACAAGCTGTACAAGCTAATGCATGTTTAAAACGATAAATGAGGAGGAATATCAGTTTTAAAGTGCTTTTGGGAAGGGAAGCCTCAGTGGCTTGTTCAGGCCTCCACACAACCGTTATGGTCGCCTGAATAGAGGGTGGGACAAGGACAACAAAGTTTGGAGCAACTCCCCAAGATTTAGCTGCAGGAGAGCTGTATTTTTGATGAAAGATGCATGTACATGAGGGCTTCTGCTACCCAAAATGGGCTGCGGCTGTTTCTGTCGACTTGCCACATGACAAGTGTAATAGTATGTTTTCATGGGCCTGGGTGCCAGGGTGAGACTAAATATCTCATTTAGGTCAGTGGCTATAAAAGTTTTAAAACCCCTGGTCTACATATACCCCAAACTGGCAGCCTGACTTGCCATAAATGTAGGCTATGTTGTCCCTTATGTCAACACTTCCAATCTGGAGCTGGCTGGTAGCCACTGACTGTGTTAAATAAGCATTTAGCTGCTGCAATGAAATCATCATGTCGTGTTGTGACGTTGCCAAAAGTGACTATGCTGTCTTGGATTTAGTGCTCCTGATTTTGAACCCTTCTTCAAACAGGCTCTTGAAAGCTGCAGAAAAATGCTTTGAAGCCGTCTACGAAAGGACTAATATTACAGCTGAGGACATTGAATTGTTTGTAACAATTGGTTGCATTTGTAATTTAATCCAGTGTGTCTGTAATTTGTATAGTTCCGGTGTAAATTGCAGTCCATGCTGTGGTGAAGACCTCTGATAATAGTAATCCAGCTGTGAAACGAGCTTTAGCCGACAGTAGCTGGACTCTTTCTTCCACATTCCTTTTTTTGCCTTTATACTTGTGTATTAAGTAAATCAGAACTGAAAGGCAGCTTTTTCAACGTCATTTTTAGTCGAACTATTTCTAAACTGTCAACGATGTCAAGTATTTAAGCATATCTTTGGTAGTGGGGAGGTTTTGGCCACTAGTATAATATTGAGCAATGTTTTAAGAGGTCCGTTTTTCCTTGTATTTCTTGCTCTCCTAGCACCTGCACAAGAAAGTACCTACTTGTTTGACTACCATGGTGACTAACCAGGATAGAGACCAACCAAGATGACAATGACTACCAAGCTACACTTGAGGCTTTTCAAGTCCATTAACAAATGGGTGGGGGCACAATGGCTATGTCCATTTCTTATATACAGTCTATGCTTGGTCGTGAGGATTTATTGACCTAAATTTAACACAATTTTACTTTTGAATTGTTTAGCAGTAACAATCCAAGAAATTTAGCAAAGCGCTAGAAAAAGACAGAGGAGAAGAATACAGCTTGTGGATGCACAGGCAATTTTCAAAATGTACAACAGTCAGTTTTTGCAAATGTTTTATAACCAACGTTAATGTAACATCGTTGTAAGACACTAAATGTTATACACGGTTTACTTTTATAACCAACAGGGTACCTTTAATAAACCTCAACCCCCTTCTGCCTTTGTCAGATGGAGAATCTCACGATGGCGCCATGCTACCTGTCCCAGAGTCGATGCTTCCCCAAACCAAGGTGCCTTTATATGGAATAGACCACATCAGCAGTCGGAAGGCCCAAGCCATGAAGCAGGCCAAGGACCGCAAGAAGCAGCTGGCGAGGCTGGGACAAACCAGCAACCTGGACTTCACTCCACTGAGTCTCGACAAACTGGAGCCAGAGTTTGTAAGTGTAGTAGGGATTGCAAAGATGCAGCTAAACCCTCAGGGAAGTTTTCGCTTCACTGATCAAGATTTAGAGCCATTCCTGAACCATAATTTGTTGGATATTGGCAAGAAAACAATGTTTGCTTTGCTGTAAATCATAAAAATCTCAGATACTGCATCCTACTGCTTCAGGCTTCATTAGGAAACCAGTTCTGACAAATCTGCCAAGATGCCTCGCAGGGCCACTTTCACACGTGACAGCATTGTGTGAACAGTTAATTGCAAAATCACCCCGTAATTCTTGACTTAATGTCATGTTAAACCATAATTTTCACTCAGGGACAAAAACACACATTGGGATCATGCAATAACGTACATATTTGGTTTTGTGTGTGTGTAGGGACCCTGCAGGAGACGACTGGATAATCTCATTCAGAGCATGAAGGACACTTCTAGGGTTTTGGCTCTCTCTCTTTACATCCCCAACTGTGACAAGAAGGGCTTTTTCAAGCGCAAACAGGTACGGAAACATGTATTTTTTTTGCTTATTATATTAATTCAGCAAAAAAGTAGTCAAGGTTTGCTTTGTATTGCGTCACTTTGGCTTTGAGACAAACTTTTAAAACTTTTAAAAATGACTAGAAATCACTTTTAACTTTATTTTCTGGCTTCTGTCAACTCTTTCCTTGCAGTGCAAGCCGTCTCGTGGTCGGAGGAGGGGGATTTGCTGGTGTGTCGACCGCTTTGGTGTGAAAATCCCTGGCATCAACTATGCCGGCGGAGACCTGCAATGCAAAGAGCTTGACAGCAGCAGCAACAGCAACGAATGAAAGAGCTAACTGGTCAAACTCATTGAGCCCTGTTCTTTTTAAAACCTGCCAATCAAGCTAGCAAGCTAAATGACTGCCAAATCAGGAAAAAAGTGACACAAGTAGTTATATATATGGTCAGGTGTGATGGACTGCATTGTTCTTTTTGTTGTCTTGTTAAAGGGGAGTTGAACTGATGTTCTTGCTTTGGTTGAAATCTGCACATGTAGGTCTTAATTCTGGCCCCAAACTGACTGTATTTGAGGTAAGCTAACACCAGGCCTCTTTATATCCATAGATAGAATAGAGGATTATATATATTTGTATGATACTGATGATATATTGTGTACTTGAGTCTGTTAAATTTTACCTAGAAATTGTAGGACAAAACATATTTTAAATGTGGCTACAAATCATATTTTTTCTTATTGGAGTCAGTTTTGTAGTAAATTAGCCATGTAATGCTAAATGTTAGTAGCGTAAATGATATTCTGATATAAGGTGAGTTTTTATATTGTCATCACATGGGTAAAAATGACTCCTAAGTGGACAGGAGTCTTGTCATACGCTAAAGCTGTGGTGGCAGGTTAGCTGTCATTGTTTGGTTAGCGTAACCAGTTTTGCTAATTAGAGGCCTATAGCTAAAGAAGCCTACATACCAAAAGGAATAGAGTGACATAAACATGATTGCGTCATTGCAGAGAGTAAGATGAAAAAATACCACTTTCACGCTGGTCTGTTTTGAAAAAAAGAAGCCGGGAATCCCATCTTCTTAGCCTAGCATAATGAAAACAGGCGATAGCTAGCTTGACTCACATGTTTAAAGATCCACCAAGCACCTCAATTGCTCACTTATTTATTATGTTGTGCAATTTTTTTTGGTTTATTCACAACATAAATGTTTTCTGTAAATGTAAAAACAACTCACTGATCCACCGGGAGAAATTATTTGGCTGGGAGCAGCTACTTCCTGTTGTCTCTGCTAGCCTAGCAAGAAATCGAAACATGCACTAATTACTCACCAATATCAATTACATTGGTGGAAACCAAATCAGAAACCAACAACAATTCCCTTTAGAATCATGTTAATTTTTTGTGTGTTGCAATATAATTTTTCGACATCATTGTAAAGTAAATAGGCTACCAAGGCTTAGCAGTGCAATTAGCCATAACTGTAGCTCATATTCTGTCACTATCAGAAGAGTCTTGTATGCTTCTACTTGTTAAACTTGGTTGTATTTTTGGCAATTACAATAAAACCTGACTCTTGAACAAACTGTATTGTACAGTAAAAGCTTAAATATTTAAAACTGCTCTTGAAAGGCCTTTTCCAAGTCCAAAAAATGGCGTCCACTGTTTGTAAATGTATGTACAGAGTGTGTGTGCATGCTCCTGCGTGTCTGTATGTGTGTATACTGTACTGTACTGTACGTGCCATGCCCTTATATTGTTCTCAATGACAAAAGTCTCTGGTTGAAATGCTTACAAGCTAAGTCTATCCAAGCTACTGCCTGACACGTGGTGCTGTTCATTTCCCTCCACACACAAATCGTATGCAAACACCTCACGTTGGTTTTGTTTCCACGTGCAGGGTGTCCACAGGCAAATCTGTTGGCCGATGGGGACTTGGTTATTCGGGTCTCTCATCCTGCAAAGAGAAAGGTCGCTGAGTTTGTATGTAAATTCAAGTGCCTTCTGGCAATCGCCACTTTGAATTTGATTTGCATGTGGACCCAATGTGTTGTTGAAGAGGGATACTCCAGCACAAAAGGTTTTCAAATGGTTTCTGACAAAGATAACAATGATCTCCCAGTCAGTGGCCAGTGTTTGTTATTTTAATCTCTAATGAATGGCTATTAATTCCTAATGCATTGACAGGGGCTCATGAAACTCTTGCTGTTAATAGTAGCACAACACAGTGACACTTTGAACTTTTCAAAATCTCAGCTAAAACAAAAGATTAATGTGAACATCATGGTGAAATATTTATCAGGCGTGTAATTGATGTACTCGTTTTTGTAATGACAAATCACTATTTAAATAAAGTTCATGTACTCACTAAAATGCACATCTGTACTTTTTGCTAACATGTGTGAACCTTGCTGTGTTGTCTTATTGCTGAGTCCGTGGTTGTGTTATTTAGTAGATAGTATCTCTATGACATTGAAAATGTTAAAGACACTTGGTTTTCCATGCAGGTTGTTTCCACCTGCAGTCAATGACAAAACTGCTTGCAGCTACAATACTCATTTGAGAGAATTGCTCCGCTTTGCACAACAATTGGTTCATTTTGGCGCACAGTTATCATGCATTACTATTACATTTGGTAGACCCATATATGGTCATCAGAGGATGTTTCCTGTCGACTGGCAAACTTCTAACTTTTCCTCCAATGCCAGATAAGAATTGTATTTTTGACCAAACAATCTCTACAAAAATTTGATGGAGTGCCATTTTTTTTTTGGCTCAAGAGGATGTATCCTACTGATATTTCTTCTAACCCCACCATGAGGTTGAAATTTGTGATTTTAATATCTGGATGAAATGCTATCCAATTCAATGGGACGTCCACTCAGGAAGAATCCCTAAGAATGTTAAACTAAACTTTTTCCTCATGTTCACTGTGAGGTCGTACATTTTAACTTTTGAAGGTCATCTCAAATATAGGATGGATTACAAAAATATTGGATACAGACATTCCTTATCCTCAGGGGAAGTATCCCACTTACTTTGATGGGCTCCAGAGTTTAACTGAAGCTACACCATTGTGTTGAAATGTGTTGGGATTGTAATGAAAAGTGGTACACATGCCCCGTTGACAATAAATTGTGCTGAGTCTGGATATCCTCTGAACTTATGTGTTGCTTTAACCAGGACCACATTTTAAAATGTTCAGGTGATTTCTTAATGACTTAATTTCTGCAAAAGGGAATGTTACCATCACCCTCCATGTTTTGTGACAGCCCTGGCCCTGGTTGTTTTGTGTTTCAGGGTTTTGGTGGTTGGTGGTGGCATGCCTGCTGGTTGTTGGGAGACCCGCCCACCTACCTGTTGATTGCAGATGGGTTTCACCTGAGTAGCAGGGCATATAAGCCAGGCTGACACATCTTTCTGCCCCTCTCCCTCTGGTCACCAAGACTGACAACCTTTCTTTTGTATGGAATGAAATATACCTTATGCAAGTTACTTTGTGGACCTCCATTGACTGTTATGGCCTAGACAAGCTGGTCGTAACAGTTTCCATCAAACATCCGAAATTTAGCTTTGTCATGTTACGAATGATAGCATGCTAAAGTTAGCATTTATCTCAAACTTTGATGTGCTGACAGGGGGAACAGCTTCACATACATTACATGGCTGTAGTCTTTTTTCAATTGCATCTGGGTTAAATTAAAGGTTTAAAAACTTGCAAAACATGTAGTTTCTCAAATTTAAGTTCACTTTAAGTTTCTTCAAATGTGGACTGCATTGCCTTTTCTTGTTTTTCCTCAAATCCAACCACTTTTTTAAACGACCCTGCTTTTCGTGCACCAAATTTAAAGTGAGTCAAATTAAAAAACAGACAGGCATGGATTGAAATTATCACCATTTTAATAGCATTATCTGTTAATATTGCGTAAGAGTAGTCTGCAAGCTATGACACAATAAACTCCTAAAAACACCAGATATGTAGAAGGCTTTTCCTTTTTTTTTCAAAACATACAGTACAAAACATTGATAACAAAGCAAATCTGAGCAAAGTCACATTAGCAAAGTGAAGTCACCGACTCCAGCTGACATCTACTGAATATCTACGAGTCTTATCTTTACTTCTCCTAAAAATAATCTGCAGTTACGTCCTACGCAGCAAGCTGGATTCTACCATTTAATCCTTTTTGGTGGCTAAGATTTCACATGTCGCTGTCATCAAATGTACTAGAGACGCAAACACACAGAAAGATAAGATATAGCTTACTCAGATGTTTTTTGTTCCCAAGTACTTTACAGTTTTTTTTTTGGTTTAATGCCACTCTATATCTGAGCCGTGTCAGGGAGCTCCAGCTCCAGCTCTCTGAGGTACTGGCTGCAGTTGGGGTCACCCCTCACAGTGGGGGCTGATGGGATAGGTCGGCCGGTGTGAGGGTTGACGCACCAGCACTCACCCCTCTGACCGTGGAGAGACATCTTGCACTGAAAACACAAAATCAAGTTTATTCCTGCGTCAGTCTTTGAATTTAGGCATCCCTTAATATTCATGGATATCGTTTATTTGTGCAGAGTTGTAGTTAAATAATGTGTTTCGGGTTTTTTATTGCATATGTTTTAATTTTACTCCATTTATCTTTAAATTAGGAGTCTCATTTTTTATATTTTGCAACCCTAATATACTGCAAAAGATTGCATTTGCAGTTTTATAATCCATATGTTTCAATTGTATCATCTTCCTTTTTTATATATTTTTTCTTCCTCTTTTTATATCTTTAAATTAAGAGGATTTAAACAAACAAAAAGTGTATGCAAATTATGTTTTTTACATAATCAAGGATGTGGTAGGAGCTAAAAGGGCATCAATTCACTTTCACCTCACACATTTCTCTGCAGCTTCCTCCTCAAGGGGTAAACCTATGACTCTTAGTCTTTTTAACGTAAAAATACAAAACATTTTTGTCTAACTTTGTGTTTCTAGTGCTTTACACATCAGGGGCCTGAATCTTGCCTGCTTTCCACCCTCTTTTTCAAACTCCTGGAGTCACCTGTTTGAGGTTATACTGCCCCCTCTTGTCGCAGTTGGGGATGTGCAGGGCGTACAAGTCTTCCAGGGGACCTCGGTTATCTCTGAAGGGCATCTTTGATATCCTCTCCAGGATCTGGTCTAGCTCCTGCTGACACTGAGTCTGAAAAGGAAGAAAACACAACAACACTTGTCATGCTTTCAGGCCTGTATAGTTTGATTTGGGTGTGTTAGCAGCATCAGGTTTCTGGGTAAAATGCTGTGGCCTGCTGCAAAAAAAAAAAAGTATTTATTCTAACTTAAGTGCATGCATATTAGAATTGAAATATGCCCAAGAATTCAGGAAAGTCAATGCACACAAGAGAACGTAGCTGTACAGATGGATTAATACCAAGATGTGTTTGCAAAGCAATCGCAACTTTCTAACTTGCTACATCAAATCTCATAAAAAAGGCACAACACACACACACACACACACACACACACACACACACACACACACACACACACATTATAAAGGGAAGGGGATTTCTGTAATGAAGCAAATGAATCGTGTTTTCTTGCCAGTAATGAATAACAACTCCTGCCAGTGACCCCAGGTTTACCTCACGATTCAAAAGGAGCCAAATGTCTT
The DNA here is from genome assembly GCA_020745685.1 of Tautogolabrus adspersus. Taxonomy (NCBI): domain Eukaryota; kingdom Metazoa; phylum Chordata; class Actinopteri; order Labriformes; family Labridae; genus Tautogolabrus; species Tautogolabrus adspersus. The sequence goes on from CM036557.1 coordinate 9,920,265, forward strand.
GTTGAGACAGTTATACGTTTCTGGTAGAGCAATAACCTTTTAAATGTGTTTTTATGGTGGATGGAAAGTACCACGACGCCTGTTAGAAATACCCTGTAAGTCCGACCTCAGGGATCAGGTGTATTTGAGGTCAGTAAATATCTGATTTTTGATTTAAAAGGCAGAAAGGAAAAACATAAACTGGAAAATTAAACTTTTTCTTTGGGCCAAATCCTATTAAATTTTATATTGTGTTTCCCTCTCAGGCTGTAAATATATTCAAATAGAACTATTATCAACAGGTTTAAGCATTACTGGACATTGAAGGATTTTTAAAATAAGGTATTCTTTAATGCAGAATCCAAACATGAACAACTGCATAACCAGAGTGAGGCAGCACTGCGCTCCATTTTTATCCCTACTCCACATTCTCAGTCACAATGGCAGCAGAGTAACGGAACAAATGTTGCACCCTGTTTCAGCTCTTGAATCTTCAATATTGGATGGTATGTTATTGAACTAATTGTGTGTTGCATCAGTGCTAAAAAAAAAAATCTTTAAATCAAAGTTTTTATCAAGTCAGACATGTGCAACTTTCTAAAACTTGATACTAATAAAAATGTTTTTATCTTGAGACAAAAAGCTGAAAACACTGTTTTGTCTGAGTGCAATTGATCACGTTGTCTGACACCTACCCCCCTGCACTGGTTTCAGACAATAATAACAACAATAAAGAAATAAAAGTCTTGTCACTCATGGTCTTGTTTGCTTTTGATCGTCAGAAGGAGACATCAGAATTGATTTCAGTCTGTTTCATAACCAGCTAAAAACACCTCATGGGAGCTTTAAATGAAATAATGTTGGTGGAAAACGCAGTTAAACTGCTACAAGAAGTACGTATTATAAAAATAAGGTCCCCTGAGCTATATGGCTCGGGATAATGTTATTTTTTGTGTGGAATTTAATTATTAAAAACAGCAACGGATAATTGCTCAAAGGCCGTTTCATAGCAAGTAAAAGTTAAAGTGAAAGAAATCATCTTGGAAATATTTTCACGTCTTCAAACAGCAAGAAGCATGAGTCAAAATGATCAGGTTAACTTTAATTATGTATTGATGAAAAGTTTTTCCCAATAAAAATTCAGAGTGAACAAAAAAAATGAGCACCAAGATCGGATATCTGACTTGTATTTTTGGACATCATTCCTTCCTTTAGGCTTCTCTCTGTGTATTCCAGGGTCTGGATTTAATCCTTTAAATACCTTTTGCTGACATAGTCACCACAGCTATATGATACAAAAGAGCCACCTTAATATGCCTCACCTGTTTGGGCCGTGCAGGTTTTGTCTCCTCCACCTTGTTGGTCTTCATCTTGGTTTTCATCTCCTGCCTGTGCTGGCGTACGGCGCTCTCTTTGGGGCCCAGCCAGGTGGTCTCTTTGCTGGGCTTCCTGATGGCCGGGATCTCGCTCACACCCTGCTCGGGAAGCGGCTCCAGAGCTTCACCTGCGGGGTTTGGAGACACTTTTACATCCAAAAATCCATCAAAAAAAGTATAAACTGCACTGATCATTTGTCAGAGTGGCAGAGCTAGAGGTCTGCTCTGCTAAAAAAGGTTTTTCGGTAAAGGCAGCTCCACAGGCGGCACCCTGACCCTGAACACTTTGCTCCTTGATAATGCAATGTGTGTAAAGTCCAAGCAACTACCCCTCTTTTCCTCTCCTCCTTCTTGTTTTTGACCATTTTAAAGTCGTTTAGCAAATTTCCCAGCTAGCTAGAACAAAGTAATCACTTTCTTTTCATTCTGTCCTTAAATTACTGACCTTATTTACCACTCCTTCTTAATTATATATTTTTGGTTCGGCTTGAATTTTGTGCAAGTATCTTCCCTTTGTGACAATTTTCCTCCTTGTCACAGCTTACATTTCTCTTAAAGATTGAGTCGTTAAGTAGCGGGGGTAAGCCTGGAAGGGTCCAAACCACTGTTAAAGTGCTCTGAAATGCATCAGCACAATCAGTGAGTCACTACAAGCCTTTTTCACAGAGTGAGGCAACCACATGCAGCTCTGTTAACAAGCTCACTGGCTGAGAAAAAGTTGGCCACTGCTGAACTTTAGTCACACTCAGGTTTCCATGGTTGCTTCTTTTCCTTAGTAGTGTGATTTTAATTTCATGAGCAGATGTTAAGAGTGGTTATAAATGAGTTCTGGTAATAAGGCTTTTTTTTCACTTTGCTTGATTTAGAAGACTAAGTGATGATACGGCCTATATTTAAGGTCTCGACAGATCACTGCAGCTTTGTCATTAAAGACACAGTGTCTTTGAAAGCCAAACAGAGAGAGAGAGAGAAATCAGAAGTTTCTGGGAAAAATGACTCAAAATATTTGGTCTGTGAAAATCTCTAACCTAATTACCACTTTTACCGCCATCTACGAAGACATGAAAGTGGTAAATGTAGTACTTTACCAGCAGATAAAAACCTACTTGGTTTAAAACTAATAAAATGTACACACAAAATGGATAACAACCAAATTACAGTCACTGTATAAATATCAAATATCAGACTTTCTGTGGCCATCCAGCGATTCCTTCAGACGGTTTTCATTCACTTTGACCGTCTCCTCTCTTCTAGGAGTCTTGTTAAACATCAACCTAAAAAAAACTCTCTTCAAACAGATGGAGCAAACAATGTGAGAGGCCATCAGGTCCAACCCAACATGTTGTTTCTGACAACAGAGCATACTTAGGGAGTGGAAAAGGAGCTTCACTGCATCCAGCTGATTTTAGACGAAAAGTCTTAGAATACAAATTCTTAAGAAAGCAACTAGTTTAAAACTTAGCTTATGAAAATGATGACTATACAGAGCAGGAGGTGGTTAGTTTTTGCAGGAAAGCATGTATTTCTCCTTTGCAGAACTTCACTTGACACCCAAAGGAAAGAAGGGAAATAAGCACAGACAGTAGAAAAGGTCAAACTGCTGGCCAGAAAGTTCACAGTTATGCAAGGGCCAAGCTGTAACTTGCAGACTTGTGGAAAGGCGTCTGAGGGGCAGAGAAAGAACGCCAGTGTGGATACTCTGCAAGAGGTAAATTTGACATCCGGTTGTAGAATATGATTACAAAAGGCCTAACACAGAATAGGAGAAAGGAAATTCCAAACGAAGCAATAACAAGGTGCTGGCGCCTTTCGCCATCAGATAGATCTGGTGTTGTTGGACTTGAGTTCCCCCTATGACGCTCCACTGTGCTCTCTCTGGTTTTCCTTTGAAGACTTTGCAAAAGAAGGGGCAAAAGTCAACTGAAATCAGGTGTGTGTGTGTTCAAACTCAGGAGTATCTACAGCTGGGGAGCCTTTTTGTTTTGCTGTCTTACATAATCTCCACAGTATCCAAAGGGCAGAACCATCACTCCCTCTTTTCTTGAAGAAAGGAAACTTAAGACGTTCACTGTCTGTGTTCGAATAGACACACACAAGAAGATATATTTCAAGAGCAGCGATCTCCCTATTGAATGTATAGGCACACACACAAACCCAGAGGGTCAGGACCCCACTTTCAGGGGGCACTAGGCCTCTGCAGTCCAAGCCGTTCCACAGCGGTGGGCTTGGGATCAGCAGTGTCAACAGAGCAGCAGGCCTACTGTCCAGTCTACTGCTTGAGTTAATCCCAGCACAATGATGCAGAGAGGCTTGCTTTCTATATCTGATCCATGTCAAATTCCCAGATGGCACATAGGCCAGAAGTGTCATGTCTGATTGCCCAGGTTCAGGGTCAACTGAGCGATTGGCAAAGCTTGGACGAGTCTCGGAGAATGAAGAGGTTATGAAAGTAATGATACAAGCAGGACAAGATTTTACCTCCTTCTTCAGAAGACCATTGGTTATGTATTGACTTGGATGTCTTAAGTCTCGCCATGCAGTTTGTAATTTGACTGGTTAGCTTACAGAAAGTAGGAGATGTCAATGGGATCAAGGTATAGCTTTTCATAAGTATAGGTTGTTTGCCTACAGATAATACCATAGAGATTAACTGATACAAAATGAAAAAAGGCTTTCCATGAGACTATTAATGGAAATCGTTGGCCAAAGAAGCTGCAAAACCAATATTTGCACATCCCCAAAACAAACATGTCTGTGTCATTGACTTTATCGTTTTTTAATCTAATTGAAGTTATTATCAGCTCAATGTGTTGATGCTATGCAAGTTTCTGTTCTTGAAACATGCAGAAGCTGATTTGGGTAGGTCTGAACAATATTCACTAACAATTGAACCTTTCTTTTAAAGATGAAAGTGTGGAAACTGTAACAAAGCATATCTTTCTCACTGTGGAGGTCAGAGGTGTGAAATGGGTCATGTTGCCACTCTAGAAGTTGATGAAAAGGTCTGCCAAGAGTAGCTGCAGTTCATCATCCATTATGAAGTGGGACTGTTTTCCTAGAAACACAAACTCAGCAAAGTGCAGATTTGTTTACCTTCCAGGCTTTCTGGCCCGCAAACTGTCATTGGGCAGGCTCTGGCATGCAATGCCGCATCCAAGGCCAAGTATCTTCCTCACTAATGGCATCGCAGGGTGAACTTTCGGGGGATTGTATGGGACCCAAACTAGGACATGAACTTGTGCAAGCTGAAACAAATTGGACTTGTAGGGCATCACATGAAACTGCATCTGACAATCATTCCTAATCGATGTGAGTGGATAAAACCTCTGACATTTAAGCTTCTGTTTAACAACAAAGGTGTATTTTTGGTCACTGAGTGAAAACCTTATGCCTGTAAAATGTCAACAACAGTGTTTCCGAGGTGACAGTCAGTCAGGTTTTTAAAAGGTCAAGGGACAATGTCAACCTGGAGTAAAGAGGGCTATTTTAAGGTTGCACGTTTTTTTTTTTTACTGAAGGCCACTAAAGCAAAATTAAGAGCAAGATCAGAAACAGATTACAGTCCAAAGGCCTTTATCTCATTTATCCCGTCATAAGGGTTATTGATTATTGAAAATTGTTTTACTGATATTCATGACTCCAAAACCAGCCATCCCACTGACTTTTGCTTTCCCCAAAATGTTCCTCTAGCTAGAAAATAACTTTGATGTTATTTGTTTGTTTGTTTGTTTGTTTGGGGGGGTATATCAAAAATCGAATGGATTGTTACATAATTTGATACAGCCAATCATATTATCCACAGAATGGACCCTATACGCTTTGAGAACCTGTTGAGAACTGTTTCAACTCCTTCATCTCCACTTTTAGGCAGACAAAAAGGAACATTTGAGAAATAAGCCCCCAATAATGCACTGTTGGAAGTATAAACAGGTATAACAAAGTGATATCCAAAAAACTAAAGTCATAAATGGTCACACTCTGCAAGATACTTAGCTAAATAAAAATCAATCATGGAAGACATTAGTCGATCAACTAATTTGATTGGACAAATGTACTTATGAATACTCAAATATTATGTCATTTTTGCATATTTGACAAAGACATATCTGGGAAACTGAGAAATAACATGAAAAACAGCTTTTTAGTTTCACTGTTGAAGTCATGAAGAAGACGCAAAACACATATGTCCATGTTATGTCTTCAAACAAGCTCAGAAACTGCCCCCCTCTTTAACTCAAAACTTCTTACATCCCATCCCCTCCAGTGTCAGTAGTATTTTAGACAGTGTTTGTATTGTCTTAAATCACCCTAGACAAGAGAAGCAGGGTGGGAAGTCACTCTGGATCTCTATAGGCACAGGGAGATTCTTGGCACGGATACATGTGAAGTCGACGCCTGCGGGGAGATGGTACGAACGCCCCTGTTTTTGGAGATGCCTGTGGGGGGATTATCTCGGAGCTATTTCAGTCTATGCGGGCTCCGTCTGGATGCCCCCGCAGGTACACAGGAATGCCCCTTGTTAGCTAACTGTGTTATGTCAGCGACTAGATGGCACGGGGGTTTTCCACTTTTCTTTCCAGCCAATTTTGCCTCTCCATAACAACTTTTATAACACAACTGACACAAAAAACCCTTTCCCCCTGATTGTCAACATCCTAAACAGACTGAGTTTATTTGACCACAGATAAAAGGTTTTTTGGAGGTTTAATAACCAACTAACGTGGTCTTAGACCAAAGAATTGGCACCATTGGAACCACCTATGGGCTCTGTTTAGGCTATGTTAATCAACTTCCTTCCTCTCAAGGTCATAAATGGTGAAATCCCAGTCAAAACAACTAAACGTCCATCCAAACTGATTCAGGGAAATATATTTGGGTCCAGGTTTCTGTGAGAACAGAATATCAAGTGATACTGTGCATAAACAGAGAATATAGGGGGGAAAGTTTGGGGTTTTAGTTGGAGAGTCAGCTTAAAATTAAAAGAAACATGGAATATTTTTGTAGTTAAAGTCTGGAATTGAAATGAAAATATACTGTCTGAGATCGTATCTATGTTATAGTTTGGAAATTTCCAATCGACCCATTTAAACTAGTTAGGTATGTTTGTACTTTTTGAACACTACAGTTGCACCAAATGGAAATCTCTTATTTCATTCTCCATTTTTCGCCACATCAAAGAGAAGTCCAAGTGATTCTTTTTTATAGTTTTAAGATGTTATGAAAATGTTATAGTGTTAAAGTGTGAACGGTCCACTCTGCTTCATACTGATCAAATGTATATGTTACCTAATTAATCTCAGGATTCTCTGTACTCCATCAAAACTTGTATTTATTAAGCTAAAGTCTACAAAAACACATTATTTGACAAACACTTAACTCCCAAAATCAAATATATCTTCTCAAATACACAGCAGAGTTTCCTACAGAAGCACATGCAGGCTATCACTCATGCAGCACACAAACACACTGATCACAGATGCTCAAGAGGGTGGGAGGTTTTAGGGGGAAATCTGAGCACACAGGGTTTGGTTTTTTGGTTTTATTCAACTTCACTAAAGAGCAATTTGGAATTTTCATGTTTCCAATTCAGATGTTCAGCTGTGACTGGGTGAACCACATATCTGTGTGGTCGCATGCATAAAACGTAGCTGCGTTTGGGCACCACAGAAACATCAGAGGCTTGTTGGTGCATTAGGAGTGTCATGCAGACACTTCTCCATCTCTGCAGCTTCGATTAAAGCCAAAATCAATGGGGCCCAAACAGAAATTAGTAGGATTTGAAAATGCTCTCTGCACCCTGGGCGAGTGCATTTTTTGAGATTTATAAAACAATATCTAATTACTAATAGGCTGTAATTAGGTGCTTTGATAATTTAAAACAGAGAACAAAAAATCGCCTGAGGTTTGGACCACAGAACAAAATAAGCAAGTGCAGTGCCAGTACACTTAATTCAATCAAAGTTTCATTAAAAGCAAACAAAGAGCTAAATTGGTTCATTGTTTCACTTTTTTGAAATCATCACTGGGGGCTTTATTTAGCAGCGGGGGATAGTTAGAGGGTCAAAGGAAGACTGGATCTGACCTTTGATCGCTTTTCTTGATCCAGGAGTTTTCAGGGACTGTATTCCTGCCGTCTTTGCATTTTGTGCAGGATAAGACCTTTAAATCAATTCTCCAAATGCATTAAGTGCTGGAAAACCCCTATGATGGTCACATTCACCATATTCAAACGGCAGCCATTTTCCTCTGACTGCACGTAGGGTTGGGAGCTAAAATGTTGAAATATGATCACTTTTGTGTCTCAGGTTGCACGTCATATAAAAGAGTGCGATTGGACAAATGATTAAATACCACTTTCCTGATTATTAAGCATTTGGAATAACAATGAACAGTAAACATATGGAGGGACATTGAGTCCATATTTCAAGCCAAAACCATTTAGATTGTATAAAACATAGACACAGTGTCTCAGTGACATCACCCACTGGTTTGTGAAGGGCATTTTAAAGCCAAATGATGGCCACCGTAAAGATATCTTTCTTACCGTTAAATCAGTCTAGCAACAGCGGAGAGGTGGAGTTGAGGCAGGTCAATATCCTCCTTGCAAAAAGCTATATTGACCTCTGTCAATCAACTCAACAACGCCCCTAATTTTGCAAATTCATGAATAACTTGTAAATTAAATATCAAACTGGTTGAGTTTTAAAAAATTTGCCCCAGTTTTCACCACTAAAGAAATTAGCTTAACATGTATGTGTAAGAAGTGTAAAAAAAAACTGCAGTTCCTTGACTGGCCACTTGAGGCAGGCAGCAAAATCCAAGGAATCCCCGTTTAATCTTGTATTAAAATGCAATTTTTTACAACAGAAAAAAATATTGTCATAGCCACAAACAGTTTGGGTCTCTATAGTTCATTTCTTTATTGGTACAGGGGGTGATTTTTGTAAAGCAACAACAGAATATTATTCATTTAAAATGACATCAAAGGAAAATGGCCGCCATGTAAATATGGGGAATGCAAGGATGAGTGAATCGCCTTTATTACAGGGTTACTGTACATTAAGGTGATTCATTTAGTGAGCCGACCCTTTTCTCACTTCTATGTGGGGATCTTTTTTGTTGTTTAATGTTAGAACTGTATTCTTTTGTTCTGACATAATAACGTCACACAGAACTATATCGAGTGCCAAAGTTTTGGAGGTGTTATTTGTTTGTATCTGGCTGAACGAAATAAGCTGTAAAAACAGGATGACAGGATGTTGAGGCTTTCAAACATCCAGATAAAGCAGCTGTAGTGTTTCATTCTTTGATTCTTTGCCCATGTCTTAGCTTAACTTTGTTCCTTCTGCAAATAAATACAGCCACTTTGTATGATAATCAGCCTTTTTCCCCCCTCTTTTTACAGATTATTTCTCTGGAGAAAATGACATTCGATAGGAAAGTAGCCAGAACTGTAAAGGTTTTTCTCCACCTTCCTCTTGTGAGCTGATTTTTATCAGTGATCTAATTACTTCCACTTTTTGCCGCATATCTGAGAAGAATTAATGACAGGAAATCAAGTGAGTGTAGTCTAAATCAGGGCCAGACACTGTCAGCAACCACCTGTTACACCAGCTGTAACTTTACTGAGTTATATTAAAGGAATCAAATCGAATATATGTTGTAAAAGTGGAGGAAAAGCATTACCTAGGAGTTTTCTTCGTAAAAAGACATTTTTCTTCTTCCGTCTTTTGACCTTGGGAAACACTTTGTACTCTTCGCTCAGGCCACTCTGTCTTTGTCAGAAATCGCTCTTCCATCTGAGGCAGCAAGCCTTTTTGTCCGAAACAGCCTTTAGAGCCAATTTCTAAGCCCTTACTGCGATTTGGGACACTTCTGACTTAATCTCAGAGCTTTCAACCTGCAAGAGCGAACACACAGCAAGGCCCAAAACCTGAGGGGGAAGGAAAATCATTGACATCTAACAAATTGCCTCCTTGCAAGCAAGTCTTTACATGATGTGTCTGAGTATTTTGTCTTGTTTTGCTCTTGCGTAACTGTAAAACTCAGGCATGTTTTATTGCAGGTGAAGGTTACAAAATAGTGGAAGAAAATTATTATGATGGGTGGTTATCAAAAGTGTCGTAAGGCTTTTGTCAAGCTTTGTCAGCATGCTATAGTCCTTGCAGAGAGCAGGGTTACTCCAGTAGTTTCTCTAAGTTCCAGTGCCAAAATAAACACGTGTCAACCTGGAGGTAAACTCTGACAAAGCCTGGATATTGTAAATGAGTATAAAATCACACCCGGCAGGCTCCGCTGGTCACTCATTGCCTGTTTGCAGCCTCAAAATCAGCCAATTAATAAAGCTATTGACTGTTCTTCCTCTCCGTGACCTTTCCTTGTTCAAACACGCACAACATGGACCTTCAATTGTGATCTTCTGCACATATGTACAGCTTATTTTCAATGCAGACAACCTGGTTAATGTCGTCATTGTCAACAGCAGGTTATAGTTACATCTGGTCAAAGCTTAAAGTCCACTTTTCCAATCAATACAGCATTCCTCCTGCTGTCTTTTTGTCTCTCCACTCCCCTGTAGAAATGTCAACATCAATAGGCTACTATGATGTTTTCTGTGTCCCATCCCACAGAAAGTACAACTTCTAGGAACTTCTGGGAATTCTTTTGCAGGCCACTACCTTGTTGTTACAGTCGTTTAAAGGCAGATATCGGGGAGAAGGCTGCAGGGCCAGCTGTTTGGTGCATAGCTGAGGTGGGCAGAGTGATTTTTTTCCTCTTTTGTTTCTCTCTGCTCATGCACACCACGATGATTCAGAAAACTTTGAACAGGTCTGTGCAACTCAGATTTTACCAGGAGTGTATTAAAGTGTCATGCAAGAAGCAGAAAACAACTCAATACTGCAGGAATATAAAAAAGATTGAACACTTTAAGGACACAAGCAAAACACAATGCACAACAGATGATTTTCCATAATAGTTTACGTTTTTAGGAACATGTGAATGCAGAAGGGGTGTTAAAATGGCAAATGAATGAAACAAGAAAGCAAAACTATGTGTAAAATCATAAATATAGGCTATAGTGCTAAATGATAAGTAGAACTTCCCTATTAAGCAACAGTCCCTGCTTGACACAGATTTTGGCTCAGCCTTCATGACTCTGCAATATTTCTACACTATTCCCCATGCTGCAGTCTAGACAGAGTCATTAAAAATTGATAAAAGACAACCAGATTTCCAGGAATAAAGCGACTAACCACTGGTTTGCTCCCGCTGCTCGTGGCTGTAGGTAGTGGTCTCGGTGTCCACTTTGCGCCGGCACTGGCCCTGGCCCTGCACCAGTTGCTCCAGGGGAAGCTCCGAGTCGGGCGTCGGGTAGCACCGCAGACCGGTGGAGCACCTCGGGGTGTACACGCCACACATCTCGCCCTCTTGCCGGGCGCACACAGGGCAGCACCCGCAGCCCGGCTCGCGCACGATCTCCGCGCAAGCCTCGGTGAGCTTCGGGCACAGCGCCTGACGCTCCGCGGTGCAGCCCGGGCAGCGGAACACCATCTCGGCCAAGGAGGCACCGGCGAGGGACGCGGAGAGGATCAGCAAGCTGCAGCCCGCGTACGACAGCATTGTTGGAGGCATGAGGGTTCTGGGCATTATCATGGGGCGTTAGAAGGCAATCCCAAGTGGGAAAAAAGGGGAAGAAATGTGCATTCGAACAGGTGAAGCCGGGGGCTGGGAGGGCTGCTGGGTCCTACAAATTCCCAGGTTTGCTCGTGGGGCCACATGTTGGTGTTGATGGGAAATTATAGACATTGGATTTGGTTCAAACGACACTTTCACGAGAGAAAATATAAGATTGGTGTGTGCTTCTTTATTCATGTAAACTCAGATTAGTTTGCCCCAGGATGAGAATAAAGGTCTTAAATGTTTAGTTCAATTGGCTTATTGTGTGCAAGCTTTTAAGGCCAATGTAAAAATTCCCCATTACTCTATACATATCTTCTTCTTATAAGTTTGTCTCACAAACACCTTAATTATATCATATATTGAAGAAAAAACACAACACAGGCATACAGGTGCAAAATATTTCTTAAAGGTTTCACCTCTAGAACATGAATTCCTGCTTATCCTCATTTATTGCCCCAAAAACGCATTTTTAGCTATAGTGAAGTGACTCTATTGTCATCAGGATTTTAATTAAGGTTTCGAGATGATATAATAAAAAAGAATACTGATAAAAGAGGGGCGTCTGGTAGCCTAGCAGTAATGTTGTGCTCCTCATGTACAGAGGCCATAGTCCTTGTGACAGCAGCCATGGGTTACAATCTGACCTCGGCCCTTTACTGCATGTTATCCTCCACTCTCTCCTCCCCACATTCTCTGACTCTCTTAGGCTGTCCAAACAAATAAAGGCAAAAATACAGAAAAAATGTTATCCTTATTGTAAAACTGAATTCAAACCTAGACATGAATCCTGTATTTCTGCACAACACTAGACAGTAAATCAAAGCCCATCCTGCCTGAAGGACTGCATTAATGTCCTTACTGCATGTTTTCTTTCAATCAGCACAGCCTGCCCCAAATCTCCCAGAATGCATAAATAAACAAACAAACAAACAAAAGGACTATGTGCAGAGCATTCCTAACATGGAGAGACCTCCCTGCTGTGGCAGACATGTCCATTGACACTCAATTAAAACTCACCATGTGTACAGTAATGCTACTGTGCACATATAGGCTACAGCAATGTTTCCAATCGAAAAAGCTCCTATTAACCCTGTGTGTGTTTATCCCGAAATAAAATGTCCTCTGCAGAAATAAATGCAGATTATTTTGTTTTGTGGGTGCACACTGATTTGATACTATTCGGGGACAGAAAGGACACATTTGAAGCTTTCTTGTGCCCCATTGGTGTAAATCAGGAGGATGCCTGGAGGCCTGTTTGCACTCAGAACCTCACATGTCACATTATGAAAACCAATGCAAGGAAAAACAGCCGGCTAATATGCCCAAACAGGCCGCAGTATCTGCCCATGTGTGCAAAGTTATCCCCACCCCAAGGTCACTTACTTAAATGTCCTCCCCATGGAAACTCTGGATAAACTCCACATTGATAGAAGAAGGTATGGGATTTCGGATTGGACGAGGTCGCATACAGAGCACGTGTTTCTGCAAGTATACAGAGCAGCCTTTTTAACAATTTACCATTTAATTTTCTCCCCGTATTTAGCATTTATGAGCAGTATACAAACACATAATGAATGCTCTGTAACCCAATAAGATGTAAATGTAAAGCTCCTGTGAGGAACTTCGGATCTGTGTAGGATTTGGCACCTCCCATGGTCAAACTGTGACCATTTTATCTCTTTGCTTGTCATTAATCGAGAATTGTTGCCATGCAAGATGTAAACAAAGGCTGTTTGTGCAGCGTGCTGCTAATGACTGTGTTTGACACCTACCCCCCAGCAGCAGTTTCAGGCATTAAAAAAACTTTATACCCCTCGTCAGTCTGTATGCTGATAGTTTTGTTTGCTTTCGTAGGTCATACAGAGGCATCAAAATTAATTTCAGTCCATTTCATAATCGGCTAAAAAGTCTTCACAGGAGCTTTAATGTCGTTTTTTATCATGCTGCCTTCGTTATCTTGAACATTTCTGCATCAACTAACAAATTCTCTTGTAATTTGATTGTTTAATTTATTTTAATAAAAGCATTATTACACTGTTACTGCTTTGACCATCTACCAGTTCTTCATTTGCTGCATATACAAACAAAAGAGGGCTTTATAAGATCAACAGTTCCAATACAACTCACATACAGCTTTAATGAGTATATCTGATGTTTCTACTATACAAGAGGTCAACACATTTTACAGCATCTAAGTCGGACATTAATGTGTAATAATACACTATTTCAAGTGTTATTTTAAGAAGGCTTTCTGGAAGCATTCTGCAACAACTGTAGTGTCATTAAAACCGACTTCACCTTATGCTTCAATGCTTCATTTAACAACTGTTTCAAATACTTATTCCTACAGCCAGCAAAACAAAGTATTACATTACAGTAATTCCAGCTCTATAATGCATCCTTAACCATTGACACAGGTCTCTTATGACATCAGGGACTTTAAAAGTGAGTTGTCATTTGGTCAGATAAGATAAAATTAGAAAAGGTCAAGCTGAAAACTTCTAAAAACAACAGATTTGCATGTTTGTATCCCAAAAGAAGATCTGTATTACATTGCCATACCAAGACAGAGTCCATATTTGTCAAAACGAGCTTTCAAGCATGCAGAGTTAAACAACTAGCGCAATGTGCAACATCTCACTGAGTGGAAATGTTTACCAAATTACAGTACATAAATCCTTACATGGAAACCCTCACATCACAAGTCCCAAACGGAAAAAATGCTTATGTGTGTGTTTTTGTACGCGAGTGTGTTTGTTTGCTGCCTAGCAACAAGTGATGCATGTCTAATTTAGGGAAAATTCTTGCTTTATTTGGTCATGCAAATCTTTGTGAGGTATCTGCATTACGTGTTCCCCCAATGAAACTAAATAAAGACTTGTTGAAAACTGTGCTCTCCTAATGTGTTAAAGGAGTTAATGTGTGGGTTTACAGTTTTTGAGGCCAGAAGCTGCTACCCTTATATGCTGATGTCAGCATTTCATTACACTGACATATTGCAATAGTATTAGCAGGGCGCTTTAGGTCACACAATTGTCTCTCTAACATAAAAAAAGAAGTAACAAATTGGCATGATAGTTTTTCTAAGTGCAGCACAAATTGGAATCAGACGTTGTTTAATCTGCTTTATCCAGAAATGAGTGCACTCTCTGCAGCATGCAAAGTAAGCATAAATAACACTCACACTCCTTCGCCAACCAGCTACCCTGCTCTGTTTTAATTGGTGCCATGACTCGGATATGGTTTGAACACCATCTGCAAGAAAGCAGGGGTAGTGTAAGACTCTGGTAAATTTGGCAGCTGGCATTTATTAAAACCTCAGCCACAAGGAAGGCACTGCCTTACTGCTTTGGTCTCAGACGCTCTGAAGCACAAAAGAGCCACTTTAGGCCTTTGTGGAGGTCGTACATTAAAGTTATGAAATGATAACTGGCTCTTGGTTTGAAATGAAAACCTTATGTTTGTTAAAATCTGCAAAAACAATAAAATACAGGTATTTATTATATTAGTTTGGATTCTGTGTGTGTCATGATGGTTGTTTGTGCTGCATTTGAGTTCCTAATAGGCAAACAAATTCTATTATGTTCAGTAAGGCCTGTGGAGGCTGGGATTATTGCGCCACTTAGTGGTCCCTTGCAGCAATAAGTAAAGAGCACTAGAAACAGTTATTTGTCTACATCTCTGCTGCCATGATCCAATGTTTTATTTAAAGCGAATGTTAAAATGAAATGCAGTCGGCTGAAGATTTTAGTCGACATACAATGCAACTATTATTTTCGTAAAATTTAGAATATTATTTTCAAATGGTATCATTTGTCAAGCACTTTTGCTGAAGAAGGACCGAGCAAAATACTCTAAAAATTCTTATTTTGAGTTACAGTAGGTTAGTTTCTCCTCTTTGTTCATATAAAGAAAATAAATAGTATAAACGCAGTTTCTAAAATAAGTTATTTCTTCTGTTATTTGACTTTTCACGGCACAACGAGGAAAAGCTTGCGACTTATTTTTGGTCTGCCGGAGCCACCGTAGAGGCTTAGACTGCTCATCATGTGACAAAAAAAATGTCAACATCACCGAGCAGCGCACTATGACATCAAATATTTACCATGGAAATGTTGTTTTCTCCTTGTAAATAGAGGACTATGTTTTGGTACTGACCCTTTCGAAGTAAAACTTTATGTTAGCTTTTAATTTCTTCGGCTGCCAATGCACAGGTAAGTCTTTTTTTAATCTGTGCTACCAGGAAACTGGTTAGCTAGTGTCACATTAGCTGGGCTAACGCTAGCAGGGGACAAGTGCAGAGGTTTTGGATGCTTATGTTTGCTAACGATGCTATAAATGACATGACAAATACACGAAATGCAATAACAAGAGAAAAAAAAAGTGAATACAAAAGCAGCTCAATGAGGAATTGTCGCTTTCTTCTTTCTTCTTGTTGATATCATTTTATCCTGACTTAATATCTTGTTGGAACTCTTTCAGGATGTCTGTCTCCCCAAATGGTCAGTCCTCCCTCGTACAGAGCTTGGCCACACTCCTCCGAAATGATGGTATGTCACTGTTTTAATAATTAATAATCAATTCAGGCAAAAGACAAAAGCAGGGTGCTCTTTCTCAGTGGTTGTAAACACTAAGACATTTATTCAGAAAGCTTGACAACAGACTTATTGCAGAGAGTCAGTGTTTGTGTAAAACATCTGATTGGACTGTGAGATTTGAAGATTTTCCAAAGGCCAGTGCTCGTCAAATAACATTTGGTGTGTAAACTATGAAAGCTTTCGCTGCAGACTCACATTATTGTAACATACTGTTGGTTAAATTAAAAAATAAGGTGTTGAATTTGAAGTATTCAGAGCCGATATATAGAACTTTTTGTTAGACTTAGTCTGAAAAGTGTCTTGCCTCACACCGGCATAAAGACAAGATACAAAGATACAAACATTTGACTCAACATTTAAACACCAAACTAATATTCAGAGGCCTTCAATGTGCTCTGATCTGGGGTTCAGCTCCATATTTTGCTTTATGATTGACTGGTGTACCAAAGAGTGTTTCAGTCTGACCTTATTGAAACGCGGTACCCTTTATCTCAGATCTCAGAGCGTAGTTAGGGTCAGACACGATGCTGTCAGCCAGCCTGAACATGTTTTTAAAGTAGGCTTAGTCAGAGAGTCTTTGCAGTGGTTTGCCTTACATCTCCGGGCAGATTTTTAAAAGGTGAAGCAGTTTAGACAAACACACCATGTGGGGACTCTGAGAATCACAGACGTAAGAAACAAAACGTTAGGTTGGTTAATTGCCCCAAAAGATCTCTGTGGGCAGAGGAATTTTGTTTTGTCTTTTTGCAGATATATTCAGTGTGTTCATTTAAGTTTAAGAGAAATTGTCATCATTTGCCTTGGGCGGATATGTGAGGCTTTATTACCAAGAGTGTAATCAATTTTCTCTTAAAAAAATGTAGGCGACTTGGTGCTTGATGGCAGCAGCACGCTGACGTTGCCGGCGGCCACCTTGCAGCAGCTCACCCGGCTGTTTGAACAGTACCTGCTCTCCAGGAGTCAGGCTCATGGATTCCTCGCACTGCCCTCCCACCCTGCTGACACCGCCTCGCTGCTGCAGCTGCAGTTTCTGTTTGATGTCCTGCAGAAGACAATCTCCCTTAAGGTGAGCTAGGAGTCCTTAGGGAGTTACCGTCCCCTGATACCTAACTTTGTTAGATCGTGCTGTGCAATAACTTCTGTAAAAAAGTTTCATGATGTGCATAGGGGTGTGTAGTCTTTATTACTGTTTTTATTTGCACCCTGTCTTTTTTATTTGATCACTTGTTTACTATATTTAAAAAAAAAATTGTGAGCTGATCTAACCAGTGAATGTGTGATCAATAAAACTCCATCCATCCATCCATCATCTATACCGGGGTCACGGGGGTTTGGAGCTGATTAACCTCGGAGTTAATTCATTAAAGTTGCAGTAATGCATTTTAAGATTAGCCACTAGAGGGCCTGATTGACAGCACATAGGTCCTAATATGAGTCACTCCCTGTTGATGTTCATTGATTAAATGAGCAATAATGTGTATTCTGAGCTTTCTTAAATTTGCATGCAAGTGTTTTTGTTGCATATCTGTTTCCCCTTGGTTGAAGCTCTTATCTGCTTTGTTTGTATGCTTTCATTTTTGAACGCAGCTCATGAACCCTCCAGGAGAGAGACTTCAATCTGTGGTGAAAATATTCCCGTTCAAGTCTTTGAAGTGTTTGGAGGTATAGTATGATCACATTCATCCCTTCATTTTTCTACTCATCCTCTATTAATCCATCTCCTAATCATCCCCCAAAAACAATCATTTAACTTCTAGTTATGTGTTTCTTCTACCTTACCAGTTAAAGCGAGTCCCCCCACACTGTCTGGAGGGTCTCCGAGGAGTTTACTCCCAGCTGGAGGTCTTCACATGTTCAAAGAGCCTCAGCTCCCTCGAGGTACTGTCCTTTACAGGAAAAGTATAGCTCACTGTGTGTTTGGCATGTGTGAGTGTGACTACAGAAAAAGTGACACGTTTGTCTTTCTTTCAGGAGCTGCTCTCCCTGTGTGGAGGAGACCTCAGCTCTGCACTGCCTTGGCTGGAACTGCACACCCTCAACTTTAGCTACAACTCAATCGTCTGCCTTGATCAGTCACTAGTGAGACCGACATACACGCTGATGCATCTTTCCTGTCTCATACCATGATATCATCTTCATCTGACCTTAACTCTTCTTGTCTCTCTTGCTCAGAGTTTACTGAACGTCCTGAAGTCTTTAGATTTGAGCCATAACAAGATTCAGGAGTGTGCTGAATTTCTAAAGGTGTCTATTTTTTTACTCATGATTCAACTATATTCAAAAGATGTTTCCTCTCTGTTATTATTGATTTATTTCTTGCTCGCTTTCTCTCAGCCTTTGAGCGAACTGGAACACTTAAACCTGGGCTACAACTGCCTGCAGAGGGCGCCAACGCTCGGCCTGAGAGCCAGGGCCAAACTGCTCACTCTCAACCTCAGGAACAATGAGCTGGAGACTATAAACGGTAAAGCAGACTCACACAGGAGGCTGCACAGTATCTTGTTTTGCTCTTTCATCACAGGTCAGAGGATTGCACCAATGAAACCTAAATGCGTTGTCAAAATGAAGCTGATCAGTGTTCAGGAACTCAAAAATGTGTTTTCCGTGAGATAGTGGATTTTCAGTAACAACATCCTCTAAATGTTTTGGAAGTTCTTTTGTTTGTATTGGATATTGTTATCACCACAAAGGGAAACATTAGATAACATTACACCTGCCTGGTTATTATGTCTGTGTGGGTGGGGAAGGAGAAGAGCCTCAGGATGGAATATGAGCTGCAGAGTTGTTTTTTATTCCACGAGCTTGCATTTGTTTGAAATTGTAGTTTAAACTTCACATTCTGGATGTCCCGTCCCCTTTCCCCTTGCGTTTGTGCTCTGTCTGATGACATAGGAGTCGAGCAGTTATCTTCACTCCAGCACTTAGACCTGGCCTACAACCTGCTGCTGGAGCACTCCCAGCTGGCTCCTCTCTCCTTGCTGCACAGCCTCAACACAGTAAGGAAGCACTTGCACACATGCACCCACAAAAGGCTTTCAGTACATGAGCTCAGTGCTCTATTTGATCAAGATAACAACATCTAGGTCATGTACGTCATGCCAGAAGTTTATGAGAACATGGTCTTAATTTTGCAACTTAATTTATTACCCTTTGGAGTTGTCTTCACACACCATATGTGGACTTAAAGTGTGATATGTTTTCTTTTAGCTGAACCTGGAGGGCAACCCGCTCTACTTCCAGAAGTCCCACCGCTACTGCACCGTCCGACACCTCTCCCCAAAGGCTGCAAATCTTAGAGTAAGAGATTGTGAAAGCAAGATGTGCTTAATATACTATGTCCTAACTCAAAGCAAACTGAATAATCAAAGATGTGTTAAAGGGTACTGCATGGACGATTGTTTTCGACTTCAAAGCAGCTGAGTCAATGGTATCACAGCAGATAGAGTGTGATTCAGCAGCTGAAGACAGAGGGAGAGGACATCATCTTGCCCAAATAGAAACAGGAGAAAAATGACATTCGTGGGAAGCTGTAAACTTTCCAAAGCAGGCTGTGTTTTCAGAATCTAGCGTAACATCAGTAGCAGCTGTCCACTCATCTGCTTGCATGTAACTGTAAGCTCTGATTTATCTGAAAGCCCGGCGACTTCACAAGTAGAGAACACAAAGAGCTTCCTGCCTGTCAGAACAGACTCACGCTGGCTTTTTGTTTGACATCACACCCTAAACAAGTCCTAGTGGTTACTGTTAGAGAATATATTAATGCAAATGTTGCATGCTGCGTCTGACAAGAGATCTTTTTCTTCCAGCTCAAGCTAGATGGTGCCCCGCTGTCATCATCTGAAATATCAGTAAGTTTAATATCTATGTGTTCTGCAGCAAACAGTCAGTGTTTTAAATCTTGAAACATGGTGCAGATCTTTTGGATTATGCATTTGACACTGACGCATGACTTTCAAGGTATAATATATTTGTTTGCATGTTGCGGAAAGATTTTTACAGCTTCAATGGATATCTTTTATCATAGGTTATGTTTTTGGCTTCTCTTAGTTGGAAGTAGTAGTACATTAGACGATTGTTGTCCGCAGGTTCTACCAAAACAAGGCCAGCTGATCGTGCAGGTGCAGCCTTCACCTCCCATCAGCAGGCCACCTGAGCGGACTAACCAGGAAGCGTCGAGTGGAGCCGGCGAGCTGAGTGACAGCATGTCTGTCGGGGAGGTCGCAGTGTCACGCATTCGGAAGAAGAAATCAAGGGTAAGGATTTAACTCTTCCTAAGTGTCCCGCTTTTGTATTCTACACTGGTGAATACCAGAAAACTGTTTACCTGTGACATGTATTTATGTGATTGGATGTTTTTGTGTTGCAGAGTAAGGTGAAAGTGCGGAGAGCGAGCATTTCGGAGCCCAGTGATACGGATTACGACTCCAAGCCCCTTTCGACCACACAGGGTGGGTTTTCAAAGCACGTTTGTTGAATATTATTCGATATTTGTGTTGAATCTCAAATATTTCCCCCAGTTTTATTTTTAACTGTAAGTGTTTCAATCAAGAGTTTCACGTGTAGTTTTTAGCTAGTAGCTACCTGTAACTAAAAGCTCACTCAGCTGCTAGATAAATATTTAAAACATGTTTTAATTCTCCACTAGGTATTGTCCTCCCCCACCAGCAGGAGATCGAGCGCATGTCCAGCTTCAGAGACCAGATGGGTGAGGATTGGCTGAGGTACCAGCATCATCTAGACGGTGTTCCCCCTTCCAACGACACCAACCCACCCCTCCAAAACGGCCTCAACATCACCACGTGTCCCTCTGCCAGCAACAGCCATCAGCCAGCCTTTGATTCTCTAGAAGTCCCAGAGGTCCTCCCCCCTCCGCTGCTGTCCTCCGAGCCCAAGTTGGAGACCTCGGACGCCGATGCAGACCTGGAAACGGAGTCCACGCTACAGTGGGCGGGTCATAGCTCTCGGCTCACGGAGTCCACTTTGGAGGAAAGTGTAGTGGATGGTCCGGAGGTGAACCAGGAGACAGAGAGCACACTTGGGCCGAGTCCAGAGTCCCAAAAGCCGGCGAGAAGGGACAGTAGAGACACCAAAGAAGAAGAAGAGGAGGAGGATCTTGGAGGTAGGGAAGTCAGAAAAACGTAGTATCTGTAGACCCAAAATTAATCTTCATATCATCATCATTTTCTCTCCTTCTTCTGCATCTTAGTGGACCTGTGTCACCCCCTTCTTGTGGGCGTCCTGACTGACAAAGAGGAGGAAGATGCAGCGGATAAGGGGAGAAGGAGGGAGGTGTTTCTGCGCGTCAAACAGGGTCTGGTGCTGGAGGTGGACATGCAGCGCGGACGGGAGAGATGTCGGCTCGAGCTGGGCAGCCTAGCGAAGGTGGAGGCTACAGAGGCCGCCTGGACTCGAGGGGTGAGGGGTGATGAAGAGAGGGGGAGGGATGATGGGAAATGACCTGTGAAGTTTTGGGTTATAAGACAATCTTGGTCTTTTAAGTAATTAATTGCCTTTGCATGACATTCCATTCAATATTTGAAATAGATTTGAACCGTATTGCTCAGCTCTTAAGGTATTCAAGCAAAGGTAGGACACTTTTTTTTTCTACAAGTAGTCGAATATAAGCTTTTCTCTTTGTCTCTCAGGAAACAGAAGAGATGCTTCCAGCTGTGGAGCTTCAGTTCGACTACATCAGCCGGGAGAAAAGGAGGAGACGCTACGTCCTGCTTGATGACGACCCCCTGCAGGCGCTGCAGGTTAATGACACACACATACACGCATGTTATTGTTGGTACAATAATTGTTTATGCTATAAGATGTCACGCTAAAATGAGATGAACAGTCTATCGTATATGACTTAAAAAGCTCACACACGTGAAGTAAAGCACATTCAGTACACAGGAATAAGACAAACAGCCACCCCTGACTTCCTGGATGAGTCTGGTCATGCTCACATGCTGCCCTCTCCTCTTAGTTCTCTAAAAGTGACGTCAGCATCAAGCAGCACATTCTGTACCATGTTTACTACCTTGTTTACGATTCTTGTCTCCTCACATTGTGTAACAACCGAAGTGTTCCAGATTTAATTTTAACACTGAAAGCCGACACCGATGCCAGTATGTGATGTTGTTTTTTCAGATTTGTGGTTAGCCGCCTGGAAATTAGCTTTTGTAAACACCAGCATGACTAAAGTGACCAGAATAAAAGCCCTATGAACGCTTTAACTCTTGACACCGCCAGCTATGATGTAAGCCTTTCAATTATCCTCAAGTGTCACTGATTTTTGTCCCTTTTAAGAAGCTTGATTTACATTTTTGCGTTTCTTTTTCATTTTCTTTGCAGCTACAAAGTTGAAGCTTTTATGTGCATTTTGTTCATGCAAAGATGAGCCAAAAAAAGTCCTTTTAGCAAGGAGGAAAGAGCATCAAGTTGTCTTTTTTGGAATGCAACAAAAACATCTTTTTGTTTTTGCTTTCTAGGCTCTGACTGACGTGCTCTCTCACGTGGCGGAGGAAAACCAGCGGCGCGTCCTCGAGCTCCGCCCCAGCTGCGTCCTCCTGCAGTGCCTCCGCTGCAGGTCAGAGTTCACGCTCCAGGGAGGGGTCGCCGAGGACGAGGCGGGAGGGAGGAGCAGGGATGAAGACGACAAAGGTGAGGGGGATGAGAGAGGAATTAACTGTAGCCTTCGGGCAAAACATGAACAAACAGAGGCATGAGGAGGCTTAGGTAATATTTGCACAAGCATCTCTATTTGTACAAATGTTTGGGCTTCTTCCAAGTTTGTCAGAGTTGATAGAATTCTCTGTGCTTCTTTTGTGGGGTCAGCGCCTAACAATCGTGAGAAAAAGGTTAGCATTTTCTGCTGATGTACATTTGATAACTAGCAGGATGGTAAAGACACCCTTGCATTAATTATGACAGTTTAAAAAAATGGAAAAAAGCAGCAAATTTAAGACAGGACTTGGATGGAAAAAAGGCAAGAAATACAGAACAAAGAAAATCGACCTTTCATTCAAGTTTTGAGTGGAAAACGAAAGAAATAAAGCGGTTTGATCAATCATCAGCTTTTGATCTGTTTGTTTTTTTATTGTCTGACAATAAAAAATTGCGAGCTTGTAGGTGGATGCGTTGCCCGAGCGATGTGATGTTTGGCTTAAGTTTACATCTCAATCTGTCATCCACTAATTTCAAACAATCCCACACACACACACACACACACCACGGCCTTAAATCCGAGAAGCCTCGTTCTGACTCATCCCTCACACGCACAGTCTCTGCTGAGTAATGCCTCATGTAGCTAAAACATCCTCAAAAAAATAACATGCCCTTTAATTTTTTCCATTTAAATGATGACCTTTGTGCTTTTTTTTTTCCTGCTTGCGCTGCTTTTGAATCAGCAGAATCCTCATGAGGAGGTCACGCGTTTCACCTGGCGCATCGTCACAATCATGCAAAGAGAAGTTTAGCATCTGACGTCCACTCCTCCGCAACTTTCACGCTTGTGGGCATTTTTTTCCCAAAACAAAATCCTGGTCTCAGATGGAACCCAAGAGAAGCATCCCTTGAGTTATCTGTTCTCTTTGATTGCCGAGCTGGGTTCCCACCTCTATAATCAGCAGCAGACAAGATAGCACTCTGCGCTCCCAGCAGCCGTCTCCTTCACCAAACCTGACATTAAGACCTGCTCCGGCATGCACGGGCTGCACGCAGGCTTTGTTCGACAGATGTTTCAGGGATTCTTTTGAACCATGCTCCTTTGTTAGTGCGCTTAGGAGAAGATTTCAGGCAATAAATACCTTATTCAGATGCACGTGTCTGAACTTAGTTTGTGTGCCTGTGTGGGAGAGAAAGAGATGCCCTGCAGATACAAGAAGCATAAAAACTTTTAAATGAAGGAATGCATTGTTTCCCTTTTTCTTGCATTATTGCTCACTTGGTTGTCAGTATCATTTATCTTTAATTGAAGCTCCTGTGAGGAGTTTTTAACCGCTTGTGAAAAAGACTGAAATAAATATTGATGCCTCTTTATGACCAACACAAGCAAACAAGATCATCAGCAACAAGATTCACAATTTATAGATAACAATCTTTAATGCTTGTATCCACGGCCGCAGGGTAGGTGTCAGACTGCCTTTGTGTACTTTTTTTATGCAGCAAAGAGTCTTGAGGAGTCGTTCATTTCACTGTTAAAGAAAAATCTCTTTGTGGGGAGAGCCCATAGCCTAGCGGTTAAGTCGAGCGCCACGTGCAGCGGCTTTTGTCTTTCGTTGCAGATGCTTGAGGTTTCCTCATTATCACTGGAAAATAGAATTTTATGAAAGTGTGTCTGCGTTTGGCCTCCGTAGAAAAACATTTGAAGTCACCACAACTTCACAGTCATTAAATAAATTAAATTCTTTTTAAAGTCATTAAAAATTAAAATTAAATTAAAAAAAAATAAGCTCACAAAAACATACTTGCAATAGCCAATCAAGTCCTTTAGGGGGAGCACTTCCTATGAAAGTAAGTGGTTAACACTTTTTCACCATCACTTCTTTGTCTTTTTCTGTCAGGAAGCAGTAACATTTGTCCAGATTGTGGTAGCGATCATGTGGTCCAGCTTGCCAACCAACCAACTCCCTACACGAGCACTCCAATCCGCCAGTCATCGCGGCCGGACAGCGAGGACGATCACCTCGATATAACTCAGAGCACACAGAGCGTCAATAAGGTATCCTTTTCCTTTCTTTTCTGTCCTTTATTTCTGAAGTCTCTCACTCACAATCCCATCATGTCCGCCTTCGTCACATCAGGACGATTACACAGACGCCAGCATCAGCAGCAGTCCTATACTCGAAGCTACTGCAAACACAGAGGATCAGACCTTTGTCACCGCCCACGGAAGCACCTTCTACATCGAGGACGGGCAGGGGGACACCACCAGCTCCAGCGTCTTCTACAACACAGAGTGCCAAAGTAAAGAGGAGCTGGCCGGGAGCTACCGCTACAACGCTGCAGCAGCCGCTACTCCACCTGACGTCCAAGCACAGCCTGCAGGGAGACCCGACCTGAATGGTGGGTTTTTACTCTGGCCTGTTATTCCACGTCTTTAAAAGCATACAAACTTGTTAAATATATTTTATAAGTAGCAAAGAATCTGCTCTATTTATGACACTTTAGGTCGGTCTATCCTTCATTCTTCTGCTTATTTAGCTCAGGGTTGCATTCATTTTTAATCATTTCTTTTTTTCATGTTAGTCCTGCAAAAACATTCACATTCAAATTTTTTCTGCAAGGCCGTATTGTCCTGGAAGTTTGACATTATTCTTTGATTATTTAACTAGTAAGTTTGTAAATAAGCTGTGAAGTCTAAACTTAATTATGAAAGCATCCAACTACAAAAACGTCCATCATGCACTGCAGGGGTGCAACTAACAGTTGTTGTTGTTATCATTACCCTGCTGATTTTAAAGTCGTTTTTACAAAAGGAAAAGTTAAAGACGTTCTCCCCAATACCCATAAACCAAAGTTACGTCTTCAGCTTGTGTCTTTTTTCCAACCAGCACTTCAAACCCACGACATCTTTCACGAATGACAAACAGCTGCAGACTTTCGTGCACTAGAAGCTCTGACATTTTTGCTTCAGAAACAAATCACCAAAACTCTGCATCCATTGTCCAAATACTTCGTGATTCTTCTTCTTTTATGACTCAGCAGTGGCAGCTCCAGTGCTCTGTGAGAATCTTTTTTTTTTCCTGTCACAGCCTCTGAATTGCTGTTTTCTGATGGGACTTAAACAGAAGTTGAACAACAGAAACTCCTGACCGTAGCTGTAAATGATAATCTATGTTTTATCACTCCGTTTTTCTTTAACGATCTTCCATTAAACTTGTTGGTGAATACTGCAAAAATCGCTGACTTGGAACTGAAGACAAACATTTTATGTCCAGTTTTATTCCAAACTTAGTGGAATCAGATTCTTCCCATCCATTCATGCAGCCCGTCAGCGGATTAAAACCCATCATCTGTGAGGAGACAGCGGAAACGACTTCACTGCCCTCTAATTATTATTCACAATAAGGATTGGAGAAAGAGAGTGCAATTAGAGGTTAAAGCTAACATGAAGCAGCAGCCCAGCAACAACCAGTTTGTTTAACTGCATCCTTTTCGAGTGTCAGAACATGACGATGATTTTTGTTTTACAGTGATTTAAAACAGCAAATGGTCACATTTGAGAAGCCCGATCCAACAAAATGACAACGTGAGTCGTATAAAGATGAGATTAACAGCAAAATGAACCCAGTCGTGCATTTTTACATCCAGAGTAAGTGAAGGAAATTGGCAGCAAAGAGGTTTACTGGAGGAAAGCCCAACCAGCAGTGAAATATAAATGGTGTCTTACGACTTAATTTAAATGCTACAGCTCATTCGGTCAATGTGAAACACATCAACCATGGCAAACTGTTCACATCAGTGAAGAGATGGGAAATATCTGGATCCTATGGACGTAGAGAAGCTCTGTGTATCTCTGTGAAAGCATCCAACTTCCTCCCCAAACATCTGGGTGCCATTTTTAGACAGACCGCATGCTAAATGTGCAACAAGACGGGCTGGAATCATTACTGGAAGTGATGGGAGAGGAATGAAAGCCGAAGAGAGGGACGGCCTGACTCGTAATAATAGCTTTCTGCCACTTTTCCCTTTTTTTAAATATATATATATACTGTAGCTGCAGTGCCAATAGCGTGTAATCTGTGCCTGTGAAACCGCAGGCTCACACTGGAGACGAGTCAGACGCATCCCACAGCGCTGACACTGAATATAGTGCGTGTGTTTTCAGTGACACAGTGCTCCCATTGTTGTGAGAAAGAGCCCGAGTTTTCCTCTTTGTCTCGTGTGTGTTTTTGGAGCTTTTTACCTCTCACCTCGAGGCCTTTTAAATCTCATCTCCAATCTCTTCGAATGAGAAACATGTTTGTTTTGGCCTCCACAAGTCCGGCCCTGTCGTCTTTGAGCAGCTCCAACCGTTAATCAGCGCTAATAAAGCCTCCGTTGCTTTTCAGTGGTCGATTTATTGCTCTTTAATGTCTTTCTGCGTGAGGCCCGTTGGCTTCACAATGCAGCCCAAGTTTCCAACAAATATGCTTTTATGAAAGAGGAACATCGCTGCCAGGAAACTATGGCTGAACTGTTAATGTAAGGTATCATTTGAGGGAATAAATAAAGAAGAAATAAAGAAAGAGCGTTTCAGTTGGACTCATTTAAAGGCTAACCAAACTGTTGATTTGTCTGCAGATGGTTTGGACCTCTTGACTGAGGACTACACGGCCGTGGATCATCGCTTACAACTTTTCCTGGACGTGGAGGTCTTCGAGGGAGAAGAGCACCTTCACTCTTTCCTAAAGGTGTGTAAGAGGGAAGCACTCATGACATAAAAAAGTGTGGCATGACGTGTGCGTAACTATGCAAGAAATAGAAGAGAATAAAACCCGGCATTTTTCTTTTTAGACTGCAGTTGTTGTAGAGTTTTCTCAAAGAATATTTAACCAGAAGCGTTCTTTTTTTTGGTCTTTATTCAAGAGTTGCCCCTTTAAAAAGACATTTATAAAACTAAAAACACAAACTCATAAACTTTGTATCCGTCTATTCTCTCTCCTTTGTTTGCGAGCCATCCAAGCAACATCATGTGTTCAGTTTGCATCATAAATCACATCTCAGCATTGAGTATCAAACTGAAACTGTATAATACCTTATTGTATCTACGTATCTACATGTACAATTTGTGTCAAATCGTATCGTATCACATGATATCGTACAGAGCTGTATCGTAATGTGTCATATCTTAATCGTACCATGCTATATCATACCGTATCTTACTGTATCGTGTTGTTCATTATCGTACTGAGCTGAATTGTACCAGGCTGTTTTCGTATCGTATTGTATCAGACTATATTGAATCTATTGTGTCATGCAATATAGTATCATACAGTACTGCACTGTACCGTGTCAGATGGTGAATCATCACATGGTATCATACTGTTTCATACAGTATCTCATCACATCGTATGATATCATACCGTACTGCATGGGATCATACCTTATCGTGTTATATAATGTTTTACAGTATTATACCGTACCGTATCATATCCTGTTTTATTAGAGTATACTTTATGCTAAGCTAAGCTAGCCAGCTGCTGAGTTTTATCTTGAATAAATCTCAGGTCTGTGTAGTTTTCTGGTTCAAGGTTTATCAAACTGCTTTTATCGTAATTAGCTCGTCGCTGAAATCCGATGACGACGTCGTATATTTTACAGCTGAGCTACGACTTTTTAAAACAACACAACAAGCAAGGACACAATCTGAATCTCAGAAATAGAATAAAGAAATAAAAGTCATCTAACTCTGGCAGAAAGTATTCTGGTTTTGTAGCACTCCATCGCTCCCAGCATGAAGGACTTAAAAAAAGGTTTTCTGGGCCTTTAAGTCTCCACTGGAGCTCTTA
This sequence comes from Tautogolabrus adspersus, assembly GCA_020745685.1. Classification (NCBI taxonomy): domain Eukaryota; kingdom Metazoa; phylum Chordata; class Actinopteri; order Labriformes; family Labridae; genus Tautogolabrus; species Tautogolabrus adspersus. Next base: position 9,948,381 of record CM036557.1, read on the forward strand.
TAAAAACGGTATTATTACCAGACCAGAGTATTTTTCCCTGTGACTGATCGTTTAAATGTAGCAGCACATTGTTTTGATGTCGCTGTTATTGTTTCTTTTGTTATTGTGGTTTGAAAAAGTCCTTAAACATATCTCCCTGATGGCCAAAAGACTCCCGCTTAATGAGTGGTGACAACTTTAAGACCTACAACACTTCAGCTGCGGTTTGCTCTTTTGGTCTTCAGTCAAATCTCCGGGGAGCCCATTCAACCCCCAAATCTTCTTCTTTTTGTAGCTTCTTTCATGCTCCTCTCCTCCTCCTCCTCCTTCTCCGTAATATGCAATGCATCATGGGAGCTCTTCTCTGTCGGACACCTGGACGAGGAGCAAAGAGCGGAACAAGACGGAGCGAAACACAGCTGGAAACAGGAGGTCCCGCTCCATTCATCTTAGTCGTGTTTATTTGTGCAGTGACAGGGCTCCTAACTGTTTCACTTGTGCCTTTTCCTCTTGTGCGGTTTTACAGGAAATAAAGTAAAACCTTGACTTATTTATCTGATTAAAAAGCCCTGAAGCGCTCCTAACAACCGGTTAAGCCTCTTGATGCTCACTATTAGCTCGTTAAAGACGACAATCCTGAAGGAGAGCAGGACAAAAATCCATGTTTGTTGTTTAATAAGCAAATGTCCATAAGAAACAATAAGCATTCCTCTAATATATGATGTGCATCTCTCTCTCTTTTTGTGCCTTCAGATGTCCGCTGTCAAATTTGGGGAGCCGGGGGAGGTTCCCTCTCTGCTGGTGGTGTCAAACAAGAAGATCTATTTCTTGGAACTGATGTCAGAAAGCCAGTGAGTGGACAGCATAGAAAGTGAAATAGTTCTGTATGATTGTTTTTCATGCAGGAGTGCACCAATGATTGTTGTAATGCTTAGACTGCACAGCTCTTCAACGTCTTGCACTGTCGGAGGTTTTTGCACAAATTAAATGTGACTTTTTTTTTTACACTTGATAGGTAAGAAGTAGAACCAGATCAGGCATTACTAGCTTAGTTTAAGACTCGTATTGATTAATATGCTGAAATTGTTATTCTGTTGTCTTTTTCACACAAGATGAGAAAATTGACTTCACAAAATAATGACCTTCTGATGGAGTTGTTGTAAACTGGCGTTAACTTGAAGTTGCATGAATACAATTTATTTGATTACTGAAATAATCAAAAGTATTCTGAAGCACCCAGGGGTATCTTTCTAACTCCAATGAAGAAGGTGTGAGATTTTACACATGCATAGAGAGACATTTAAAGGATATACTTGATTTCCGCTCTGAGTCCTGACTGTCTACAATGAGTGAGTTGCGCGAGTCTATGTTGTTGTCTAAGCCGTGTTTACATCATGTTTACATGGACAGGACGGCCGGTTCCTCTCCTTTCTTATAAAGCTGTTTTAGTTGAGGACTAGAGAGAAGAAGAATAACGAACTCACTCTTATTTGGATGTCACGTAAGTGTCTTTAGATCACGGTCGCTCCGTGTTAATTTATGTGCAATGTGAAGCTACGAGCTAACTAGCGCTAACATTAGCCTGCTAACACCACAAATGCAGGCCACAGGCAACTGCAGCTCGAGCCAAGGACAATTTTGTCCGCTGCTTGCGCTAAACTCCTCCATGTGAACTCGAGTAGACGCGGGTGGAGGTTTCATGCTGGTGCTCAAGTGTGACATCTACTGGATCAAAAAGTCGCACATTCTTTTTATCTTTTGTTTATTTTCATAAAATCCCCTAAGTGTTAAATATTATCCATTTATGCAGGTGGCTGATTATTTGTCAGCCTCTGAAGGGGGTCGTGATGGAGAAAAAAAGGTTTGAAATCGGTACTTTTAGGGGGGGAAGATTGGGTTAAGGGACATTATTTGAAGATATGCAATGCAACTGATGACGCATATGTAGAAGAAATGTAAAAACAACAAATCATTCAGTGTAAAGTTTGAAGGTGGTGTGTTTGAAAGTGTCAGAAAAAGCTGGAAATATCATGTCAAGCTAACTCCAGCAGGTGGACATGGACTTCAGAAGGATGAAAGGACACATTCTCCAGTTTTCAAACATAACTTTGAAGTATAAACCAAGTCAGTGAGATGTTTCCGCAACACATTCCAGTTTATCAAAAGAGGTAATCAAATCCTGCTGCAGGGGATTCAAAAGAGGGCGCCACACTGCAGTCAATTAGGACTTTTAATGCTGGTGCGTAGCCCCCACACCCCCCACACCCTCTTTTTAGGATGTGGATTATATTGCATAACCTGCGCAGGTTTCTGGGTCACATCTTGAGAACACATTGACCTCGCAGTGTCTGTTTGGACCGTGGAGTCTCTCCTGTTTCTCCTCCTGATACTCTTCATCCCCTTTTATTAGTTTTTCTCCTCCATTAGAAAAAAACGTTCTTCTCTCATCATAACAATATCTCCTTCTCCTAAGATTTGAGCCCACGCTGTGACGGCTCAGAAGAAGTTAGCGGGAGTCAGACCACAGGGGTTGTCTTTTCTTGTTCTTGGCATTGAGCAAGAAACTTTAATCTAAAGTTAATCTTTGAGAAATGAGGTATTACATCATTTATCGGCGGGATTGTGCTGAGTAAACTTTGGCTTTAACAAACACCTACACCTCCAAACGTCAAAGAAAAGCCTTTTAAATCCAGCTTCTCTGCTCTCTCCTCCCAGCAGAGGCCAGCTCTCTGATTGGCTACAGAAGCGGGACAGCCACCCAATCATGGAGCTCGGCTACCTGGAGGTGGGACTTGGCTCGCAGACCATCCACATGGAGTTTGACGGGGGCGTGGCCTACACTCTGCTGGTACGAGACAGCCTACGATGCAAGCGGTTCTTTGGCTTGTTGACAGGTAAAAGGAAACACTGCCAAATAGGAGCAAAGTGGAAAATCACTTAATGTATGGAAAAACACATAAAGGGAATTTTTACATTCTGGGAGAGAAACTCACTCACCCTGCTCTTTTTTTACACGCTGGTTGCGGTTTCCTCAGGGTGCTTTTAGGGAAGACACCCCAGCTTAAGCGTAGACTCATTTAGATTTCAAGTCAAGTAGCAGAAAGCTGTTGTACCCCTGAGGCAGGTATGAGAACAGCGTGTTCCTCTCGCAGGCATCGTGCCACACTATCTAATACTATACCATATGTGGGCTACGTGACGTAGGTTTCCCCCCCTCCTCAGTATTGTGTTCACACAGACGTGCATACATCCTGCCCAGACCTACTTGTCTGCTACAGAGAGGAAAACCTTTTATTAGACGAGGGGGCTCCTGCGCGGGAGCTGGAATGTCTGGAAAAATATGGAAAATGAATTTGACAATAAGCAGCCACCAGAAAACAGGAACAAACATCTTGGCACGTGCAAGCAAAAGGATTGCAATTCACTTAATTGTAATAGAAAGTGGGACAGGGAAGTTTTTTTCCATAATGGCTCGTTCAGATTAGCAACAAGAGACGGAACTCAAGCAAAGCAAGCCTTTTCATTCGGTCCACAATCATGCTGATTGGATGATTAGAGGAGCCACTTTTTTCCACAACTGTTGGGTTCTCTCCAGCTTTTCAGCCACACACAACCAAGAAGAAGCTTTTCTTTTCGGAAAGTTTTGTTTCATACGTGATCCTAAACCTTCACATGCTGATTCTTTATACTCTTAAAAATTGTTTGGGTAATTCAATTCTTTCTTCTTTTAACCTGGTGGAAGAAAAATCTGTTTATGGAAAGAGGTCGAGCCAAGAAGGCGTGTTTACAGCAATAAATATAAACAAGCTAAAACTATGGAAGCATCGGGGCTCTGATAGCCCAGCGGTTATGTCCTGCACCCCAGTAATACAAAAATCATTACGGTAATGATTTTTAAATTGCACGAAATGTACTTTGAATTTACCACCAGTAACAACCGGGCTTTTTCGTCATCCTCGTTACGCTTTGTCCTTCTATAAGTTTATAAACAGCTCATTTAGTGCTTTTGTTTACTTTACTTACGCCTTGAAAATTCTTCCAGGTCGCTTCAAGGAAGACGAGAAAAACATGATAAGGTTCGTTGTAGGCCTCAAGGTGCATGCACGTGCAGCATGATAAATGAGACGCTTCTGTGCCTCCTGCCTTCACATGAAGTATTGTGATGTTTACATTTCCCATGATCCTTTGAGGCCAAGTCAACTAAGTGCTATCATGGCCATCTCCACTTGCAGAATCAGCGGGTGTAATATTCTGTCAGCAGAAGGAGGAATAGATCAAATACTCTGTCTCCCAGCGTGCAGAGAAAGATAAAAACCACAGCTGGAATGATGAAGGATTCAAGGAGGAGGATGTGGTTGTAACTGTGGCCGAGCCCGACACAACTTTATTGAAACAAAAGCGATAACACAAGAGAGGAGTGTATCTGCAGCCAGGAGAGAAAGAAGCGGGGTCGTGTAGAGAATCTGCTGCTGTTTGTGCTGGCAGATGTCTTTATTTCACGCGGAGGGAAATGTCTGTTTCTGCTGTCGTACTTAAACGGTGTTAAAGACGATTTGGTAAAAGCGACGAGTGTATCATCTCGATACTTCTTCAGCTGCAGCTCAGAAACCAGAAACCTTTCCTCTCACACAGTCCTGTCTCCGCGCTCCAATATCTCCAATCATGTTCTGGTGTTTAATTTCATGTGATAATCATCAGGGGGCCGAACAGTCTGAGTGTGAAACACGAGGCAGCAGGAGCGCTGACAAAGACCAGAACACCCACCAAACTTGGTTCTCCACCCGCTCGACCCGTCGCCTTTGTTTTGAGAACGCGCTCTTGGATGGCACCTTGTTCAAACTGTCTTCGTTCACACGTTGTATAAACACTTCACTTCCTCAGCACGTGTAAATGTTCTCCCAAAGCGTGGGAGACTTTGACTCCAGCACAATGCAAATTGATCTAAAAAGCAATCAAACCTTCTTAGGCCAAAATATGTGGAAGCACGCTGGAACTAATTGCTGGCTTCTTAGCGAGCGTTTAACTCCAAAGGACAAGACTGAAAACAGCATTGAAACAGATTGAAGCTGCCTCCTTTGTGTTCTTTTGTATTTAAAAAGGTCAGAAACATGACAAAGAACAGATCTCACCTTTTTATATCCTTATCATTTGACACAAAAAAGTAAATTCCTACCAACAGACACATGAAAATAGTAAGTAAGAAGGACTTCTTTGGGAATATAGGAGCGTAGTTTGTGAAATATGTGACCCTTTTGGTAGAATGTGATATTGCTGAGACCCTTTTTTTCTGTTTTCATCACAACAAAGACATAGATGAGTCTGGTTTAGTTTGTCCTCTTCCACTTCTTCTTCCACCACTTGTCCTCCGTGTCCCTTTAACTCCTTTTGAAGTCCGTCTATTCACACTTGACTGTGGAGCCACAGTGCAGAAATCCTCTCTGCCCCTGTATTGTTGTCACACTCAATGATACGCTACAATCCTCGAGTGTGAGCGTGACCCAGCGCTTTGTGTTCCCAACATTTTCTCACCCACCGAGTCCATGGAGCTGAAATCTTACACCTGCAACCGGAGACCTTTTGGCTTTCTTACCCTGGTTACAATAGCAGAAGAAGAAGAAGTCTCAGATCGAGTTTGGCTTTTGTGTTCACACCTCTTTCCAGGAGTGTTTTTTTTTTTAGGCTACTGTAATTTGTCTCTGTCATTGAAACGTTAAAGGAGGAGTGTGAGTGTTCTCTGACCTTTTATTTGGCACATTGATGAATGTTTACTCTGAAAAAAGTCTGGAAAAAAGTTTATAATCTTTAGCCCCTTGAGGTTGCTGTTAAAGATGTTCTGATTATTATATGGATTGTTTCTATGAGAGAAAGCCGTCCGATATTAACGTATCAAGCGATTATCGGTATCGGCTAATTTTATCGCAGATATGCGTGGATATTACTGGATTTATTCACCAGTCAAAAAAACATTTCAGTTGAGTTTCATTGTATTACACTAGCAGTTCTATTTCTGGCTGTCACCAGCAGAGGGCGCTATATGGATCACAACAGGCATCAACACTCTCCACAGTGTCAAGCGGTGATGCACGTACATGCAGTTACTTTCCAGTTGAGTGACCATCTCGTCTTCGTTACACATCTTTTCCACAAGTGTTTGAGAACTGCATTTGAGGGATCATCTCATGTATATCTATAAGAAAGATATTGGCCAATCAGATCAGTTCATTTTGGTCCTTCACCAAATGTTTCAAACCAGAGAAATATTGGATTTTACTCAAGGTGACCGTTGATTTCATTTGGTCGACCCTCTTCAGGGGTAACACATCAGGGTGTCAGAGAGTGAGGGAGGTCGCCGCTAACACGTAACGTTAGCTAACATTTACTTACAGCGACTTCATTGAAATCAAATGATTACAGGTGGATGAAATGCATCTCCTAGTGGTAGAAAACTAAAGCAACATCAGAAGAGGATCCTCTCCTAGTGGTAGAAGTAACAGCCAGTGCTTGAAGTACATTTAGTTATTTCTTCTGTCACTTTAAGAAATCTTTCTGAGCGGAGGAAAACCTTCTTTAAAGTACAATAAACTGATCGATGACACCATCGCTTGTTTCAACACTTTTTAATTCTGTGGCTCTTTTCTTCTCATGTTTCAGGAATTGTGCGTGAAATGGCGAACGACTCAGACAGCAAGCTGCAGTCCATCTCGACAACAAGACTCAACCCTCAGCACCACCTCTGGTACTACACTCCGCTCTGCCGCTCTACACCCACTTTAACACACTGAGAACATGGCGGCCATCTTTGTTTGATTTGTTTATTTGCTGACAGATGTGGTCCCGATTGTGTCGTGCTCATTTGGATTTGGTTGGGAGGTGCGAGCTAAATAGTGTTTTTTAACACATGTTAGTTAATTACAATCAGATTTGAGTATTTTTTTTATTTTGTCGAAGCGGAGTGCTAAATAAGCTGCTAGACCACATGTTAATTTGTAGCATGTGTTGCTCTGCAAATCTCAAAGCATGCCTGTCATGTTGTGTCGCCTCCTGTAGTTTTCCCACCACTTACTGATTGTTGTTCTGTCCTAAAAAAGTTTAATTTATGTTCTCACAACAAAAGAGACAGGTTTTCTTTTTAAACGTGCGATTGCAGAGAAGTAAATGACGACGTGTTCTCACATATGAAACAAGATGTGAATAATAAATCATTCCATCTAAAACCCACTCGGTTTATAAGCCTTTGTAAAAGTTTGGACAACGTTGCAAACACGCCTAATCCATCTCAGAGAAGTTAAATAAATAGCATTTTTTCCTTCAGTTTGGATCTGTTCGGTGAAAAGTGATGCGTTTCAAATGAAGAGAAGATAAGGAAATCCAGGTTCTTGGAACAACAAATACTTCCAATTCCCCTGTCCCCCCCCCCCCCCCGTCCTCTGGTGACTGACTCCACAGCTCAATAATAAAGAAGTAACAACAAATCAAAACAAGGCTGCTAACCACAGTCTAAGAACACACTTCCCAGTGTTTTCTCAACCAATTCCTGTCAGCTGTTATTATGTCAATTATCCCCTTTGCTTCACAGTTACTGTGAAACTCACCCCGTGATGTTCAAGTGCTTCCATGTGAGAGCGCAGCAGCAGCAGAAGCACCTGCCAGCCGCAAACCACCACAGACGCTGTGTTATCTTTAGGAAAACAGTGTCTGTGCTTTTAGCAAGAGCAGCTACTGTGTGCAACAGTTTTAATGATAGTCAATGTGCATTCATTACATTCTGGTTTCTTGTATTTTGATAGGCCGCTGGTGTGTGAAGACATCCAGGCAGACGTGGAGGACGGGCAGCTGCAGTTTTTCTACATGCTGGCTTTTGTCCTGCAAGGTGAAATATCAACTAAAAGATATCATTCCTCATATTTCATATTCTAGCATCTGTTTTTTTAACGACGAAGACGTGCTTCCACCTGCTTTCCTCCTCCTCACTGAGTCTAACTTTGTGCAGTTCTAACAGGATATAAGGATGACGTTCAGCAAAGGGCTGAGGTCCGATTCGAACCCACGGCCGCTGCGGCTACGACTATAGCCACTGAACATGGGGCGCGCAGCATAATCGCTAGGCTTACGGCGCTCCTAGCCTTCCTATTGTTGTTGTTGTAATATTTAAAGTCAATGTGATAACAACACAAGTTCTAGACACGAAAAAATATACAAAAGATGGTGTTAGAGGATAAAAAAAGAGTTACAAAAGAAGAACCAGACATCATTTACAGAAGAAACTAAGAAGGGTTGAATTGCCTTAATTGATCATAAATTCAGGGACATGAATTCTAACCATCGAGAGGAAATCCAAGCGTAAATTCCTCCATAAAAGCGTCATTACAGCCTTTAACCACAGAAAAGAAGTCCCAAGAGGAATTAGAGATAATAAGAAAATAGATCCAACCAAAGAAGAGGAAAATCAGGAAGACAGGATGTGATTTGTGGCTGGTGTGAGGCACCTGTCAAAGACTCCTGTGAACAACCTCAGCCATAAAAACGGGCAGATCTTTGTGGATTTAACCGGACTAATTGACAGGTACTCATGAGGGTGATGTGTGCAGGAGCGCTGCGATGCCTCACTGTCTGTGAGTCGGCAGATTTCAAGCCAAGCAAGCTGCAGGCTACACACAGCTGTGTATGTTTGAGGAATGTCAAGTGCTGTCATTTTGCATGCCTAGATCTGCCTTTCTCCTCCGCTTGCTGCTCTGAAGACACAGTTTGAGATGAAGTACAGAAACTCGTATGTATCGGAAACATACCTCGTGAAGCTTTTCAGGTCGTCGTCAGGTAACTCAAATGTGAAGACATATATCAGAAGCTGAAACGCCCATTGAAACAGCTTTAGTTATACCATAATCACTGATTTGAAGCAGCTCTAAGAGGGAAAAATAAACAGAATAAATGGATTTATGTCAAGTTGCAAACACAAAACAAAGAAAAAGCAGGAAACATCATGCAAAAAAGTGAATCACTGACAACTTAAATAAGGTAGAACTGCTCTCATTTTTCTTTCAGATGATGTCTGGACACCGCTAACAGTCCTCGCCACCCGGGAAACCCTGTACCTCCTCAAAGAGGACCACCAGTGGTCCAAAAGCTCAAGCGGCTCAACGGAAAATGAGAACCAAGAAGTGAGCAGCGGGAGCGTCGACATTTTGGAGACGCAGGCGATCAGCTGCGTGAGCTCGGTTTACCTGTGGCCGTCTGATCAGTGCAGGGTGGATATTCAGCTGTACGATGAGGTCAGTGTGCAGCCGTGATTATGTTTCTGCTTCTCTATGTGCACCCTGGAAACACAAGAAATCTGACAGATGAAGAAACGCTGACATATGATGAATTCACAGCACTGAAAATGGATCTGAATGATCTGTTTTTTTAATTGATGTGCCGATATTCTGTTGGCTCTGTTGCTGTCTTCAGTTTTATTTCACCAGCAGACCCTCTTCTGTTTGGTCCTGCTGTTATCAGAGCTGAACTAACAGCTATCAAAAAGGGGAAAAGGGAGAGAAAGCAGCTATCTAGGAGGCCATGTTTGGTGTTGATTAGTCCCATATGTGCACACAGTCCTCACAGTAGAACACTTACATTGCTCTAATTGCTCCTCTTTTCACCGTGACAACAAACATGACCACACATTTTGCTGACTTGCAGAAGAATTTAACAGAAATGGATGATATTTAAGTTGTGTTTCGGATATATTGTTAAATACGATCATTGTAATGTCCGTGATCTGTCATGTTGTGTTTTCCCCCTGCAGACTGTGAAACAGGAGAAGACGTGGTGTGTGCACTCGGAGAGCACGGAGCTCCTCCAGGGTCTGCTGGCCTGGGTCAGAGCTCAGTGGGAGGCCATGTTCGGTGTAAAACTGAACTGCAAGACAAAGCAGCACAACGGCTGAGGGCATTGGATGTGCTACAGACTCTATGTGCGTGTGTGTGTGTGTGTGTGTTATGTGAGCGTTAGTGAGTTCCGCGTGTTGGTACTGGGAAATGTTAAGTGAGCGTGAGTGAGTTCGTCTTTATTTTCTCCGTGCGCTGTCTGCACTCAGTCTGCTCCCATTATGCTATTTTTTTAAGCCAAGAGCTTGGAAATGATTGCATATATACATGTGGTACACAAGCCTGTAAAAGAAGAAGCACTGGTTGCATAATTCTACCCTCCAGATACCAACCCACTGAACTTCTCCACAGCCCAAATGGAGTGTGCCTTGTTGTTTCTTTTCTGCAGCTGCTATGTAACTTCTGCTGAAATGCACCTGAACGCATCTCGTATTGTTCCTCCATCACTGTGGCATCAGAGCAGATTCGGGGTTTTGGGAACTAAGAGAGCGTTACGTTGAGCTCGACTGAGATCTTCCTCATCGTCTTAGGGTGCAGTGAGTTGTGACATCACGCGCTCACCACGAGGACAGGGGGCACTAGTGAGAGGTCAAAGGTCACAACACTTTTCATCGAGGGTCACCAAACACCTTTGCCTCCCAATTAGAGTCTTATGATGTCTCTGCAATGCATCATGGGAGAGGAAAAGGATGCCACATGTGCAAATCTGCAGATAAGATTAACAATAGTGCTTATTTTTTATAATTGGAACAAGTGTTTCTTTAGTTTATTTGTAACGTGGGTGCACTGCTGTCATCTAATAAGTAACATTTCTGTAGTTTCTCAGCTTAATCTTTGCTCACTCAGTTTAACAGGTTCATAAAATAATCCTGTAGCCGTGTCAATTATGTCTGCAGCCACTAGGGTGTAAATCAGTCGAGGCTCCGGTCACGCAAAGATGCCGTTAAGATCAAAATAAACCCCCCCGCTGCTGATTATGATGTTAACACCTGTGATGTAATTTATTTCTCTGGTAGCATTTTTTCATAATGGGTTATTGCAACAAGAAAAAAAGTGTTTTATTTTTATATAAATACAGAAAATAAAATCTGATGTAAATAACTGAATATAAAAGTCATGTGTTCAAACGTGTGTTTGTGTGGTTTCTTCATGATAGACCAAAAGTTGCACTTTTTAATTTTAGTTTAACAAACAATGTTTACATGCACACTCTCTTATACATACATTCGTAGACTTAAAAATATTCAACCATGCTGTGTTTACATCTTTGTTTGCTGTCCTCTCTTTTTACCCTCTTTGTTTGTAGTTATTTTTGGGCCTTTTTTCAGATTGGACAGCTGAAGAGAGACAGGAACTGTTGGGAGGAGAGAGTGCGGGGACGACATGCAGCAAAGGGCCGAGGTCGGATTCGAACCCACAGCCACTGCGAAGCGGACTATAGCCTCTGTACATGGGGCGTGCAACATAACCGCCAGACCATCTGCTCTCCTTTACCCTCTTGTGTTGGTAAATGGAGTAGCTCAAAACAGCATCAGGGTATAAAGTAAGTGGCGTAAGTTCATTTGTACTAGCATTTACATTAATCATACAAAATACAGTAAACAATTGTTTAAAAAGATAATAATAAAAAGCTCCATTACTACAGTCAGTGATCAAAATCTCTACAGGGGGTACTTTTGAAAAAGGAAATGACTGAAAAACTGACAGGACTTGAGTTAAGCTGGTGTTTGAGCAGAAAAGATTTCTACGATTCCCTTTGATTCAGTATCTAAGAGAAGTTGAATCATAAAGAAAACGTCTTTGACTTGTCTCTTCCTGAAATATGACCTTAATATGTCTGTTCAGCGCCTGAAGATACTTGTCAGCTCAAGTCTTTACATGATGAAAATTATCCTCTCTACTGTCGATCATGGCATCTTTCCCTTTGTAGCCTCAAATTACCAGTAAAAGGTTATTTTCCTCCATTTGAGTTTAGATTCCGATCCTGTATGGTCTGTTTTTGTTTTGACCAGAGAAGGTAGGCGGTTTTAAGACCACCCCCACACGGCAGTTTTGGACGCCCCCTCAGTTTGCCAGGCAACCTGTAATCCAACAGGTGTTGCAGCGATGGAAGCAGGCAAGCTGAACCAGTTCGGTTCAGATAGAACTGATTCAATAAGCTCCACGAGCTGAAACTTGTAAAAATTAGGACAAATATTGGAGATACTTTTGAAAAATGGAGAGAGGTTAGAGCACACAAAGGTTTCAAGACCGATGTAGAGCAGAAGCTTCTGTGTCCGCAACATGGCAACCTACATGTTCATCGACTCTAGGGAGGAGGGGGCGGGTAGAGACAGCTCTCGCTAATGTTTTGAGTTCGGACCCATTTTAAACGCTAGGTGTCACAGTTACATATTGCTCCTTCAAAAATAGAAATCAGAAATAGAAATTAACAAGATCCAATTGTTTTGCCTTCACTTTTTGGGAGCTGTCACGTTGTTTATCTTTTTATATAGTCTATGGTGATAAGCTGATGGTGTCACAGTGATAGGAGTGTTATCCAGGATGTCACCTCAAAATAGGTGGCTGAATGTAGCAGAAGATGGCTCATCAACGCTAAAAACAGGTGACATAGTTAGGGTTTAAAACCTGCAGAAACTAATTGTTAGATTTCCTCAGTGTTGCTAAATAATAGCCCGTGGAGTTGCTGTCTTGACCAGCCTTTTCTACTTTATTGGTTCAGCTTAATCACTACAGTATTTCTGGCTCCAGTTTAAAGCAGCAACAATGTAGGAATGCTGAAAGCTGCAGAGGAACACATCATGAATTTCTGATTATTGGATCCAAATTGTGGCCTTTTTAGTTACACAGTGTACTTTTTACCACTCAGCGCCAAACTGCCAATCCCATTCCATTAATCGAAGCTCCATTTGAGTCCAGGCTCAGCTGTGTAGAGGTATGTTAACCAATTTCACAGTGTAAATATTTCTTTAGCCCCTGCCGGTGCTGTACATGTGCTGTCCACATGCTCGTAGGAGAAAACTGGATCGCCTTCAATTGCACCCACGTGGCTGACAAAGCCCACGATCCACGCCACAGTCAGCAGGAGCAGCTTTACGCACTGATGACTTGTGACTACTCACACGTTTTTAATGCTCTTTACATAAATCTAAATCACACAATCAATACAAGCACATTTGGTGGTTGACTCTCTTTGCAGCTTCTTGTTCCTGCAAAAGAAGGTCAGATGTCAGCTGCAGAAAATCACCCTTACATCTGATCTGGATCTTTCCAGTTGGGCTTCTTCCTACATTAAAGTCTTGAACCCCTCAAATCTCCCCCCAAAAATTAGGGATTTGGGTTTCTGTTGACATATTTCAATGCAGCCTTTTCACGGGAAACGGATCCAAAAGAATCAAAGGACTTACGGGATATGTGCAGAAAAAAATTGACAAAGCTTTCATATTAAGAACTCATGTGTTGCAGCTGCAGCTCTCAATGCTGGATTTTGGGATTTTATTCAGCACGAGTCAACAATTGATATACTATGTGCTGCAAATCAGCTGAATGCACACCTCGTGCACACCACTTTTTTCTGCAAAAGAGTAAAACAAACTACTGTCCCAGTTAATCAATTCTACAGAAAATGTAGCATTTGATAGTGTTCACTTTTACATCTTTGTTGGGAGGCTTTAGTAGTTTAAAAAAAGTGTCCTTAAGTGTTTTAGTCTCACTCAGAGTTTTGGATAAGGAGTGCGTAAAACAGATTCAAACTTCAGGTATACTTCTTGCAAAAATCTTGTCTTGCATCTTGGAAATTCTGAGTTAAAAAGCAGAAGAATATTATTAAACACTGAGGGAAATTAGCCTATAGCTACAACCTGGCAAATTGACATGTTTATGTCCATTATTATTCATAAAATAATCAATCTGTATCCCCATGATGAGAACTCAGTCACTTTTTAGGAGGCTAGGGTCAAAAAGGGTCTAAACATGTCCTTTTCTCAATAAGAGTTTTGAAGGCACGGTGCATGAACAGCTCAAAAGTGAAGGGGAAGAGTCTGTTTTAGCTCATTAAAAAGAAGTATTGAGACAGGTTTAGTGTCAAATGTAGTCCTTCAATAATCCAGCTTGTATCCACATAATGATATCACACTCAGGGTTTCTTTCTTTATGGGAAGCTCGGGGTCAAAAAAGTTTAAAAGTTCATTTAACCCCCCCAAACTTTTGTGATCCAACAGTTCAAATGAAAGTAAAAGCAGCGGGTACATAAAACTGAGTGGTGCATCATTAATCTATTTTATAGACCTGACATGGCATCTGGGACTATTTTCCTCACACGTTTCTCATTTTTTATCATCCATCTCCATGTGTAAGTTGTTTGTTTTAGCTTGTATTTTCAGCAAACGTCTCAAAAGAAAAAAAATAGGTAATTTCCGACCCGATGATCAAAATACTCTATCAGCGCCTCATCCATCTTGCCTGGAGTAAACTTCTCGTGAGGAAATATTGAATCCGTTTGGTTTTTGGACTGCAATATGGGCAAAATTAATGAGCTCAGAAACTCAGCCTCAAAAAATCCATGAGTCATAACGGTTACTCGGCATGAATTCGTGTCAAAAAGTTTTATGTTGGGGGAGGAAATAAGCAATCAGGACTGATACTCAAACATAACCACAACATGTACACGTCAAAAATGAAAAGTGCTCCAGATCAGTGCTTCCCTCCTGCATTCAGGCAGCTAATTGAATCCCTGCAGGGGTGGAGGAAGGAATTTAAAGCCCCTAGATACTCACCCCACCCCTTATGCCACTTTAGCTTACATTGCATAATGCAAGTATCATTTTAGGCCTCTTTCCAGCTTGTCACACCTTTCCACAACTCTAGTTCATTGGAATTTAATATGGCTACCAGGTGCAGAAATAAGAAAATACTGACTCCTAAAAGAATCTGTGAGTGAAGAATGAAACATCGAAACTTCCCTGACATGCAAGAGTTTAATTATTTTTGTCTGCAGGGATTTAAGGGTGCAGGTGAATGAGTGCATGCCTCACTTGGATCTGATTTTAGAGGCAAGAAGAAAAAGCAGGGAGATAGTTAGTGTGAGAGGAGAGCTGGGATGCAGCCACGGCGCACTTGGCCCGGCACACACATCTGGCCTGACTCGACTTCCCACAGCCTCCTCCAAACATTTTCAGGTCCTCTGCTTCGATCAGGAGCACTACAGCTGTGGCGTGCATGACAGCAAGAAATCTATTGTTTTGCTGAATGCCGGACTCAACTAAAATCTTGGATGGTGGGCCCTGTCTTCAAAAAGCTGCAGTCACGCAGCGCTCCGTCAGGCATCTGAGCTGCCAAACTCTGGTTCACAGGAAAAGACAGGTCCTCTGCAAGGAGAGGAATGATTAGATTATGGTGTTGTAGCACTCAGTGTACCTTTTTAGCATCAAAACAGAAAGAATGTAAACTGATTCTGGGAACATAAATCTTCTCAGGTGGAGATTCTTTGGACATGAAAGTCCTTGAAGGGAAATGAAAGGACAGAACTGTTATATGTAGAGGTCTTCCATGACTCTAAAACAGTGGTTCTCACCTGGGTTATCCTCAGCACCCACCCACCATGAAAAATCCCCACTCAAATTTTAGATATTTGTCAACCAATCAGATTTATTTAATGAAAGACGGTGCAGTTTGGACCTCACGGTACAAAACATTGGACAGAACAAAGAAACGTAACAAAACAAACATGTTAAAAAATCTCTTCGTGGTCATTCCAGGCACACCTTCGCGACCCACTGTAAAAAGACTACGACCAACTTTTGGGTCCCGACCCACCAGTTGAGAACCACGACTTTTAAAGATAGATTTCTTAAGTCTGAGGCAGTGCCATAGTGATGTCATCTGGCCGAGCTTGGCCCTCCCTAACAGAATAAACCCAAATACTGGTCATTTACCAGAAAGTGAAGGGTATAAGAGTGAAGATAAAGATGCTTCTCCTGTCATACAAACACAAACAGTCGGGGCAATAACAACAATGGCGGCCAGTTTTGAAGAAAACTTAATAAACCAAATGCGTAAAGATGTTCACGATATCTGGGCCTTCGTTTCCGTTTAACTGCACGGTTAACAAAAGTGTAACCTTCTTCTGTGGCTTTGCAAACTTAAAGGTTCTTCATGGTTTGAGTTAGTTGGTGTGCCCTCTAGTGGAGTCCTCCAGTACTGCACAAAATGTACCGAAGCAGGTGTATGAACTACTTGAATCACAATGCAGCCATTAAAGGGATGGCGGAAGAGATATACTTTGCAACTTCTCCATCCCAGTAAACGGGTCGCTGATAGCAACTTGAGCATCATTCAATATTAAGGAAGATTTGAGCTGGTGATTGAGCATGTAATAAGGTCATCAAAAATGTAGTTTTTACCCCTGCATCACTGACATATTTTTGCAACCATTGGAGTCTCCTCCTGGTGGCCATTAGGAAAATGCAGGTCAAAGGCACATTTGCTTCACTTTTAAAACCAAGAGGCTATGTCCATTTCTTAAGTCAAGTCTACGATTTTGATTGTAGAGTAAATGAATCTCAGGCCTCTGCAGCAGCATTCCCCCATTAACTCTAGATATGTCTATCACAAGCCCCCCCCCTCCTGCATTCATGTAGGGTTCATTTATTACAGGACTGTTAGGTTTTGCAGAACATAATGGCACCTGGATAGATCTGTAAGTGTACAGTAGGCACATCCATATATCCATTGGTTTTACTGCAGGACTTGGCAAGTTTACCGTCTTTAATTTGTATTTCTAAGTTTATACATTTCATTTAAGAGCCAAGCACCATGACTGTGCACTGACATAAGGTATGAGTTTTCATCAGAGAGGTTTTAAAGGCTTCATTGTGCCTCGTGGTATTTTTTATGTCCTGTGAAATTCCAATAAACTCCCCGTGGACACCAGAGGTCTAAAGTAGCATCATCATATTATAAAACATATAATAGGATTTCCATAGTCCTTTGTCGCGAGGGCAGAACGGTAGTCAGCGTCGCGAGGCTCAAGTTTCAGGCCTCCTCTTTTTGAAGTTACGTGGAGGAGGTGCAGATGGAGGAGGAGGAGGGAGGAGAAGGAGTAGCCTATTCAGAAATCAGAAATCTTTTTTTTTTCCTCTTGTTCGCCGACACATGGGGTCAACCGAGCTGAATGGGTTCACACTGACGGGCTGCCTCGGACGCGGACGCACGCAGACGCCGATGAGAGCGCGCGCGCTAATTAGGAAAACCTGGTCGAGCAATTAAGTGCGAGGAGAGAACACGCGCGCGTTGGAGCAGCAGAAGGTGGGTGTTTGGCAGCGAGAAAAGTTTGTTAAGACAGTTTGATATCTTTCTACTCGTTAATTAACCTCAGTGGAGCTTTTTTGTCATCAGGGAATTGATTTTACGAGCAGGGTTTAGTCTAAATTTACTCAGAGTGGGTTCCACGTAAGGAGTTTTTGGATCTGCGCGTGCCGGAAAGCGGTGAGTCGCAACAAAATCCTGTCTTTCGTCTGTTCAAAGTTTAAAAAGGAAGAGAAATAATCTGTTACACTTCGATAAAGTCGGGTTTAGCTCGACTTTAAATATCAATAAAAGTACCACGAAAGCTATTTTTAAACTTTTGCCACATCAGAATGGCAGAAATAAACCCACACGGCACCCTCCCAAGCTTGACACTGCTTTTCCTTTGTTATTTTAATGAGTAAGGCTCCTATTAATAAGTGGTTTAACCTTTTTTTCTAATCGTGTCTTGTACTGTTTCAAATGACTGCTTCATCCTCTAATCCACCGGATTTTTGTTTCCCCACTGAAGCTTGGCAGCACTTTGTTTTCCTCAAGGAATGCCACAATTTCCAAAACAATTCAGTCTGAGTCAGCAAAGCGTGTTCATAGCCTTCAACAGCTCTTTGAAACCGTCCTTTCAACTTCTTTTACTGCTTCATTTGAAACAGAAAGGGAGAAAGCAGCCTGTCTTTGGGTTAAACTTTTGCCCCCTTTTTGGACGTCCTGAGCAAACTGTACTTTTTGTGCACCAAATAACAGCAGTGATTGACATTTGTAGGTGCTGTCTTCAGACTGCATGGGGATTTCATGTGCCCTCTGTCTGCTCCCTGAACCCTAAAATCCAGGCTTTCTGCTTTTGGTTAGGCAGGAATGTTAACTCGGCCTTCGCTTTGTCCAGATCCTCTGCCCAAAAAACTCTCCAACCCCCTCCATCTCCTCCTGCAGCCCAGTGACTCCTGGAGCAGGAAAGCCATTAAATCAGTTGAGCTGGGTTTAGCCCACATGAGCAAATACGCTACTGTTTGAGAGCTGACTTTGGTTAGCTGTTGCAAAAATGTTTGTGTTTACTCGAGCTAGTTTGTCCAAGATAAACAGATTGTTTGGTGATGAGCTTCTTTTTTTGTGTCTGTATGTGGAGAGGAAGATAGCAGCATTTAAAGGTGTCCTAACAATGGAAGCTGTAAAGTACATTTTGTGTGTCTACTGTGGGAGGAGACGGGTCTTTAACCTTTCCTTTAGGCTCTGTACCTTTCACAGATCTTTAATGGGAGGTACGCCCTCTTTGGAGCAGGAACACCTGCTGTATGGAGGATATGTCAGTGACCAACAGCTGAGAATCAAAACTTTGAAAGTAAAGGAACTGTTTAGCTCTTGGTGCCATGAGTATAAAATGACACAACACAGGCTGTGGTGGTTACAATTAATCAAATGGATGTTGATGATTAAGGGAAACTTGGAAAAATGCTTTTTTCAGCATTTTTCTTTGTACGGTTTCATTCTAACAGCAGAAAATAGTGCTAAAAACTAAAGGTCACAATACCAGTTATTAAGACCTCAGTACAGTTCTATGAAACCAGACAATATCAATACCTGTTTGGATACCACGGCAACAAAAATGCAACTCCTAGTCACCAAATATTGGGAAATGTCTTAGTTATAATTGCAGACAAACTTTTAAACGATGTCTGAATTGCACAAATACATTGGCAATGTTTTGCAGAGCTCACGGCAGCTTTTGGTTTTGAAATATGTCTGAGGTTTTTTTTTAACGCTTTGCTACCTTTTACTAGTGATTGTTAAAATAAACAAAGTGGTATCCAAACATTTTGACAACCTTGGGTCCAACTGCTATATTTAATTGAATATCTGAAAGGCTGATAAAGGTCAGTCTATCATCAGAATCATTTTACTGAACATAAAATGTGTAGGGGGATTTAGATACTCTCTGATAATGTATTTCTTTCCAGCAGAGTGCCTGATGTTCTCAGTGTGCAGCACATGTAGCAGAGCTTAAACACTACGCAGACTGCAGTATGCACTAGAATTAGTTGAGAATGTTTGAAATGATGCAACATGCTTTTTGTAAAGGCATTTGTTGAAGGAAGCGCAGTCATTTTGGTGCAAAAATGAGTGCGTGGTCAGAATAAAAACAAATCTTTTTCTATCAAGCTCGATCATTCACCATATCTGCCGCAATGATCTGTAATAAATGCGCTTAAACTCTTTTGAACAACCCCAACATTGTCAGGCTCCACTAAAAAACCTAAGAAGAAAGATGTAAATAGGTTAAAGGTAGTGACATTTACTTATTTTATGGGCATTTGGATGGCTTATGTGGAGAATATGAAGAAGTCTGGACACACTGACTCCAGGAACCGAGCACTTCTTCATCAGTCTGCTTGATATCAGGTCAAATACTGCGTCTCTTCCTCTGTAATGAAAAGTCAAGTAATATTCAGCAAGTGTAACATTTCCAGGTGTGTTTGTGTCGCTCAGGTGACTGATTAGTTTCTTAAAAGTGTGATCAAATCCAGATGTCCGCCCTCTCGAGCTTCTTGTTTTGGCCCTTCAGTTTCTGATTCTATTTGTATGCAGATTAGACGCCGATTAGTGGTCAGCTCTCTGTGGATTTATGACGATAATAGTTTTCAGTTCTGGAAAGATGCTTTATGGTCAGTGTGTGCAGCACTTTTTCAGATCGGGTCATGTCCTCAAATCACAGCTTGAACCGGAGTTTCTGAATATCAGATCACAAGGAGACTTTCGATGCAGGAAACCAAACACTGTCATGACTGGGTCGCATGATGTTTAAAGGGACAGTTCATCGTGTCTGAAGCAGGAGTGGCTTTAAAAGTTGAACTTTTTACCAACATGAGAACAACTGCCTTAAAGAACATACTTAACCTTACGAAACAACCTCCTTGTAGGTTTGTTTGTGTTTCAAAGTGCTTCTTTCCATGTTTATGTGCTCCACACCTCTGCTTTAACACCCACAGTAGACCATATAGGTGGGGTTTGTAATTGCATGTTGGGGTAAAACAGATGCCACATCCCAGCTGTGCTTGCTCCTGTCTCAGAACTACTTTCAGGGTCATGAAGCTGACTGGTTTTTATGCAATTTCCCATTCCCACCCGCAAGAAGAAGCACTTATATATTAGTTTTCTTGCAGATTAGTGTAGGAAGTCACTGGATTGGCTGACTCTTGTTTTTTTCTGAAGTTAATGAGTGTGAGATTTCATGAAGGGGACTTTTCAGACTTAGTTTTAGATATGAGAAAAATCTCAGACCCATAATTTTCCCCGTCTGGCTCTCGCCAAGAAAGGCCAACTTCCAACGTGTTATCATAGTTTTGGTTAGCTGTCGAGCCTCTGAACTTTCACCATGACGGCTCTGGTTTTGGGGAGAACATTTTTCTGGTCAAGCTCGGGCAAGTCAGCCTTACCAAAGCATGTGAGGATGCCAGTTTGGAGAGAGGAATGGATGAGTAACCTGGTGAGGGAGGGCTGCTGTATAAGGCCCTGATCTGAGGAGACATGCCTAAAGATGCTTGTAATGGCTGAAGCCTTGTCCTGTTGAAATGAGTCATTAAATTCTTTTAATCTTCTGTGTTACACCCTTCTTCTTTTTTTTAAAGAAGACATTTAGAAAAGAGAGGTCCAATAAGTCCTTGAGTGACTTTTGGATTTAAGGTCTTACGTTTAGTTAAAATCAAATTATTGTGGCATTAATATCAGTTAAATTGTGTTTTTGTGTCTTGTTTGGTTAAGGAAGTATCCATGTTTGATATGTAATCAACCTTATATGATATACATTTACAAATGCAGAGATTTATTTTTTTATCTGATGTTCAAATTTAGTGCTGAAATATACTGCAAGGAAAGTTTTTTTTTGTTGCTGTTTTTAAGCTTTTTATACAGATTCTCAAATCCCGATTCAAGGAGCAGTGATTTGTAAAAGAAGCAGTGGTGGAAAGGACCTGCTCTGCCTTTGTCTTTATGTCACGGCCACGTTAGATTATCAAATAGTGGTTTTAAATCATTTAAAGGGATAATTCCTGGCAAGGTGGCAGGAAATAAATTCCTAAGCCCCATTCACTGCTTTAGTATCATCATTCCTGCGGTCCAAATCCGCAGCAGGTCTCCTCACAGCTAGCTGCAGCTTGCCGGCCGACACTTTGAAGTTTGATTAAGCAGCTCAGGCTCTGAATAGCGGGGAGGTGTGAAAATGAACGTGTACCAAAGTGTCACTAAGGCTACAAGTCTGAATCACAGTGCGCTGTGTAGTTTACACTTGGATACCTGCATGTGCGATAGATCTGGGTCTAATTAAAGCAAAGAATGTGGCTGTTTATTTCTCTGACCTGCACTCGAGGTCTACCTAAAACACTTGCATGCAAGATTTGATCTCACATTCTTTTATCATTGTGTGGAAAGGTAAACCTGCATGTGCACACTTTTTCTTTCTTCTCTCGTAAAGTAAAGGCCGACAACAAGGGGTAAATCGATTGCTAATCAATGCCTTGGTGAATTCCAGATTTACAGGCCATAAGCCTTTGGATTTTGATTAATATCTGAGGAAAGAGAGAGGAACAGCTGATATTTAAACATCAAAGCATAGAAAACAAACGGTTTTGGGCATTTAGTGATAATAAAATGACTGAGATGAACATAAATATATCAAAATAGCTTCCGTAAGTTGTTTGTCGACTGACTTATTGATGCGTCAATAAAACGCTTCAGTTTTACGAACCCACTTTACTGTGTGGACAGCAAAATGCTGCTAGTAGTT
Organism: Tautogolabrus adspersus; assembly: GCA_020745685.1. Lineage (NCBI taxonomy): Eukaryota > Metazoa > Chordata > Actinopteri > Labriformes > Labridae > Tautogolabrus > Tautogolabrus adspersus. The sequence continues at coordinate 9,970,302 of CM036557.1, forward strand.
GCTTTTGTAGTTCTCAATTCATTCTTGTTTGGACTGTGGGAAAAAAAAAATCATTTCTGTCGAGCTGTAACCTCAAGAAAAACAAAAACAGTAAAACTGTGCAAAAGAGCATATGTTTGCAATACAATGGTGGCTCAGTGGAATATAAAAGGAACAAAACAAAAATGCAAAATAGAATTTAACTCTTTTTTTAATGTATTTTTTCCAGAGCTGGTTTAGCTCCCCGGTCACCTCGGCACTATGAGCTGGAGCTTCCTCACTCGTCTGCTTGACGAGATCTCCAACCACTCCACCTTTGTGGGAAAGGTCTGGCTAACTGTGCTCATCATCTTCCGCATCGTGCTCACAGCCGTCGGCGGTGAAACCATATACTACGATGAACAGAGTAAGTTTGTCTGTAACACGCAGCAGCCTGGGTGTGAGAACGTTTGTTACGATGCGTTCGCACCGCTCTCACACGTCCGATTCTGGATCTTTCAGGTGAGATGCACATCATATTTCTATGAAACAATTATGATGATGTTATGCCTCAGTCGGAATAGCTAAGTCTTAATCATTGTTATTCCAGGTGATCATGATCACGACCCCCACCATTATGTATCTGGGATTTGCAATGCACAAGATCGCAAGGAGTGAAGACAGCGAGTATCGGCCTGTTCGGAAACAAAAAAAGAGGATGCCCATTGTGAGCCGAGGGGCGGTTCGAGACTACGAAGAGGCGGAGGACAATGGAGAGGAAGACCCCATGATCGCTGAAGAAATTGAACCAGAAAAGGCTGACAAAGTAGACAAAAGTAAGATGGATTTTTGAGCAGCTAGATATTTACTTTTTGTGCACATAAACAAGGTTCTAACTAGTGTCTCTGTTCCCAAGGCTCAGAGAAAAAGCATGATGGTCGTCGACGAATCCTCCGTGACGGCCTGATGAAAGTGTACGTGTGCCAGCTGATGTGGCGCTCAGCTTTCGAGGTAGCCTTCCTCTTCGGCCAGTACGTCCTCTACGGTTTCGAGGTAATCCCCTCCTACGTGTGCACCCGCTCACCCTGCCCGCACACTGTCGACTGCTTCGTGTCCCGGCCAACAGAGAAAACCATCTTCCTGCTGGTGATGTACGTCGTGTCCTTCCTCTGCCTTCTCCTCACCATCTTCGAAATCATCCACCTCGGGATCGGCGGCATTCGGGACACCTTCCGCAGACGGGCAACGCTGACCTCACGAGGCCCTAATCCAAAGTCATCACGTGCCATGCCAACAGCTCCGCCAGGATACCATGCCACCATGAAGAAGGAGAAGCTGAAAGGAGACCTGAAGGACTTGCCGATGGGCGACTCCGGGAGGGAGAGCTTCGGGGACGAGGTGCACTCGTCCAAGGAGCTGGAACGGTTGAGGAGGCACCTGAAGCTGGCCCAGCAGCACCTGGACCTGGCCTATCAGGCGGATGAAGGAAGTCATTCACGTAGCAGCAGCCCCGAGGTGAACACGGCTGCAGAGACGGCCGCCGAGCAGAACCGCCTCAACTTTGCCCAGGAACAGCAGGGAGAGACCAGTGAGGAAGGTAAAGGTGCTTTAGGAATATGACCTGAACTGGTCAAATATTCGGGATGTTTTTTATCAGTACGTCTCGATTTATGATATTGAAACAGGAGTTTTCCAGCAAAAGTTCTGGATAAAAGCTCCAAGATTGTGTGCCTTTGTTTGTGCCATTTATCAAACTTTTAACCCTAAGTAACTTCTGAAACTTGACATCTTGCTGGATGACACAGCAATTACTCATTAGTTATGTACACCAGAAGAAGCAAAACAATTTTTAGTTCAGACCTCTTAAAAGTAAGGATTTTTGATATGTTGGCCTGAATAGGAAAACTAATGTGGTTATTTGACTGTCAAGTGTACTACATACACATTTATAATGACTAACAATAACTGTTGGTATAAGACCCAAACCTTGCACTCGATTTTTGGGGGGGGGAGAAAACATCTGGAAGAAAAGTTTTGCCAACCTATAAAAATACTTTTTCCATAAGTCATGTTTTGCAACTTGCAATGAACCCATTAACATCAAATAAGATTAAGTTTCATTGAATTTATGTAAGAAAATGATTTAAAAATGCCCTAGAGAATTTCACAGAGCTCGAGTTTACAGCTTGAAGTTGAATTTCTTCCAGCAAACTGTCTAAAATCTACACTTTCAATGCAGTGAATCTCTGCATTTGACACTCATCTTTTAACCAATGGTCACATAGTTTGCAGAGAAGATTTTGTGGATTAACTTGTAGATCCAGCTCTGCTGAAACTTCCTAATTAATTATCAACTTTAGATTTCTGTCTGTAAAGTAAGGGGCTGACCTCAAGACAGCATAACATGTTACCCACAGAAGAAGCCTTTTAAAGTTGAGGTTTTTAAGTGAGCATACGTGCTGATCCCTCTTGTTTTGCTCTTCTTCCCCCAGGAATACATGCCTGAGCGTGCTTCCTGCCTCAAACGTCTGCGCCTCCATTCCTACTGGCCTTAAACACATGGGGGAAGCACATATGGGAGTGCAGTCAGACCACTGAGGGAGACCAAGAGCGTTTGTGTGTGTGCGTGTGTGTGTGTGTGTGTGGATGGGAGAAACATGCCTTTCAGTATTAGGGGTCAGTCTGAAAGCTGACAGCGGTTCATCTCCACGACTTTAAACTTGAAAGCTGGCCACATCTCCAGTTTCTACTTGCTTACCGACGTCCAAAAAACCTTGACTGTGCCTTCAGCTAAAACCTTGTCTACACCCTTATTTTTCCTGAACGCCCACTCTGTGTTTTTGTGGCCATGCTGTAATCCTCCATTTCAGACCTCGCAAGGATTATGGAAAGCTTTAAACTCCTCCGGCCAAGTCTACTTTTGTTGTGTTCATCACAAAAGAGCGGCTCTCTGTTTATAAAATGTCCCCGAATCATAACTTTGTTGGCTTCAGAGAGGTTTTCAAACAACACAGCCTCGGGTTATGTCGTGTCTGGAGCACGAGCAGTAGAATCTTTTCCAACAAGGGTGGCTAAACCTGTACTAGATGGTTCATCTTTTATGTGCAAGAGAAACAGATCTGATTCTAGGGATCATTGGTGTTTATTAGCTGGAAACCACACCATTCATTTCAAAAATATCTGACAGATTTTGTAGCCTGTATATTTGCTCAAATCGGCCAAAATGTTTACCTGGGAAATGCTTGAATTCTTTGACAGGAAATGTTCCAAGAGATTTCCAAGAACCATTTTTATTGGTTCAATCAATTCATTTATAATTTTTTTTTTCAGTTTCTTGTCCAAAGCTCTTGATTAGTTTCCTTTTGTCTAGATTAGAAGGAAATGTTGGCATCTTAACGCCACCTGTTTCACATAACTGCTGAAAACTAGGCTCTTGGATGTTGGATATTCCTTTTCTCCTTCCCTGAATTATGTACAAAACAAATGATTCACAATGTTAGTGCAGAAAGCTTAGAAAATATCACTTTTTCTTTTGTCAAACAGCTGAAAACATCTGTCTCCTGGGCTACCGTCAACAATGACATTCCATCCTCCGTCTTTTGAATTTACATATTTCTCCGGTGAGACATATTTTCCACCCTTGACGTGCACCGCTGCCCCTCTGTCGTGCTGAAACATGGGTGCTTTTCATGCATCCTGGGGAAAAAAAAACACAAACCCAGCTGAGGAGAGGATGACAGTTGGCTGCTGACGCACAGCCCGGCACCATGTAAACACACACATTCTCCATTCATCATGACACTTTTGATCAATAGCTTTCCGTGTTCAGTGTACTTTGGTTTTATGATCTTTGGCTGGAATAATGAAACTGCAGATCGCCAAAGAGCTTTTTGATGCTGTATTTTTGTAATCATCTCAAATTCAAGTTTCATACAAGGTACGACGTTCCATTTTTGAATGTGGTACTTTTCAATGCTTTTTTTTCTATTGTCAGTTTTGTAGTTTTTGTAACTGTAGAGATTATTTTGTCTTCAGAGTAAATAAATATATTTGAACAATATGTTTGGGACTTTGGACTCAAATCTGTTTCTGTGGGAAAGTTACTGCGTAGTTAGTTTTTCCTGTGCTTTGCGAGAAGTGACAAGTCGGCCGGTTAATTGTGCAAATGTTCAACTTTAATACTCGTCAAAACACTAAAACTGAAATGTACGCAAGACGAAATGGCAATCTTTGTGTTAAATCATCAAACAGATTTGCATTGTGTGTGGGATGTACAAAAACAAAACAAATCCATGTTTAAATCGGTGATTTAATGTCCATTACAGAAAATCTGTTAACATCAGGTTTCAGACTATTTGAAGTACTGATGGGAAATGATTTGTAAAAATAGGCCTACACTGCCCTCTACAGGTTAAATGATATAACACAGGAAATCAAAACAAACCTTCCAGGATTTTACTAAGTAAAACAAAAGATCTCTGATTAGTTGGACAGAAGGCATTTTAAAGCAGAGTGTTAAAGGGCCAGTCACCTTAAATTACTACAAGTTTTCTTGTATTACATCTGGTAAAGTTTTGGTTCTATATGCTTGGATTTAAAGTAATCAACGTTTGAATCAAAAATCCAATGAAACACATGTAGAATCAAAGACGTGACGAAACCTGTCCTGCATACTCAACCATACCCTTAAGCATTTGAAAAGTAAAGGGACTTTTATTTTGAAAAGTTTTTCTAATTGGAGGCAGAAATTACTAAACCAGGAAAAAGGAAACGTACTTGATGTAAATAAAAACAAATGTGCTTTAGTTTTTTTGATGAACTGGCCCTTTTAATGCTACAATATTCAGATACAAGTGCACTCCTCAGGTATGATATTGGGCAGGGTCTCGTACTTGAATGAGTACCCTCCATCAGATGTTGTAGTGATCCTCAGGGACCTCATCGTGCCGGGCACTGGAGCGCAGCACTGAGCGATCCCCAGAATGGAGGTGGTCCGATCCAAGGCGGAGCAGTTCCCGTGGCAGTAGTAGAATGTCAGCACCTTTGGGTGAATGATCCAGTTGTCCCAGCCAAGCTCCTCGAAGCTGATTTGGATCTCTGCCCTGTGGCAGTCTCTGTGCAGGGGTCTCTCCTGGGAGGGCCTCTGGAGGAGGTCAATGGCAGAGAGAGACCAGGGAATGGTTACAGGGGCCTGTCGTGGTGCTCGAACAGGACCATGAGATTGAACACGGAGGTGGAGAAAGGGCATCTTGTCTGGTTCATTGGCGTGGCACTCACAGGCCAGACAACGCACTTGAAGCAGAAAAGGACCCTCGGCAACAAAAACAAGCAGCTTTTGATCAAGGTCAAAGGTGGTCCATCCGTCTGAGCTCCTCGTTGCTGGTGATTCTGCGGCCTGGAGGAGCTGCTGCCCTGAAGTGAGGATAAAGAGCTGGACGGAGGTGTTTGCTGAGACTCCTTCCGCCCCTGCGTAGAACCAGAGGTGGGCAGATGTGAGCATTGTCTCGTGGTTGTTCACCGACGGCTGGAAGTAATGCGTAAAGTGGGTGTTGGTGGTTTCTGCAGGAGCTGAGTCAGAGGGGGCACAGGACGAATCTGCAGAAGTGAGGTTAGAGAGCAATCAGGGACATTTTTTTATTAGAATAATTGGGGCTGCTTTTGTTTGACGATACCAAGTTATACTTTACAAACAACAGCATCTTTTTTTTGCTGACCTCTAGTGGTTTAGTTTTCCAGTTGTCAAGGACTGACCTTAAGTTACCATCTACAGTTGCTGTAATCACAAAAATAATCTACATTCAGGGTCTGTAATGAAATGCACCTTTTTTTTATTCAAGTTTGTCTCCTTTTCCATTTGGATAATGACTGTATGTGGTGCACAATAGCCTCAAAGGTAAAGGTAAGAATGACTAAGATATGATGCTGAAGCGCTGCTGCATGTTTAGTCTTATACTCAAAAGTCTAGCATAAAAATACTTTAATATTTTTAAATATTTGCACCTAACATTCTCCATTACACATCACTTGCATGACTCATAGGTTGGAGCGTTCGCTTGTCAAAAAATCTTTCACCTGCAGAGCTTCAGCTATTTCAATGCTAGTTCTTCTAACTCGTAAATTGGGGGTTAAATGTAATTTACATATGAAATACAATTTGTACAAAGTGCGTGATTTATTTGCACATGATCAAGCAAGTTTTGTTGTGCAGTTGCAAGAAAAAGTTGCATGAATAAGTTTTCCATACTGGAATGTAATAGTAGCTTTTATCTGCTAGTAGATAATCTGGGTTTCTTACCAGAGCTGGGGAAGACAATTATTTGTGTTGTTTCCTGGTTTGAACGAGTTGGCTGCTTGACCCATGCTGTCCTGCTTGTCCTCGGGCCCCTCAGCGGTGCTGGCCTCGCATCTGGCTCTACTGTATCCCCATCTGCACCTTGCATTGTTGTTTGAGGAGGCTCCTCTAAATCAAGGCCCTGCAGAACCCGATCTCTGAACCAGGACAAAACCGCTTCCCGGGGCACCTCCTCCCCCCTGCAGGCTTGAGTCAAAAAGTGGATCCACAAAGGGGCCAGGATGAAGACCTTACAGGACACCATGACTGTACTGTAGCTCCAGAACACTGGTTCTGTTACGTGACTTTTCCTATTCTCACACATATTTGTTTGGCTCTGCAGCTGTCTGAGTTTGACTGTAGTCTGCAAGGCAAGTATTTTGTTGCCAATACACAAAGAGAAGATAGCAAAGAATGGCCTTGACAGCTGGGATGTTGTGTTTTGTGTTTCTGTGGCTAAACTTCACTGAAGGAACTTTTCAACTTGTTTTATTCTCTAACACCAAACTTAACTTTAAGTTGCTCTACACAAAATTGAGATCAAATCAGTGCAATAAAATCACACTTATTCTGTTTTTATTAACAGACAAAATATGTGGATAATAATCTCATATCTAACACACACCTGTTTCCCCACTAGACAAAAAAGCCTTTGTCTATTGTACCTCTCTGTCCCCTCTTCATTCGACTGTCCTTGAGTCCTTGAACGCACCCTGGAGAAATATGTTTTCATAATGTTTATCTTTCATATTGTTTTGTACCAGCCAATCATCCTTTGACTGCTGTTATAAATCAGATGTTATATTCAAACAAAACAGTCCTAAATGAAAGTCCACTTACTGGCTATTTCTAAAGCATTAACCGTCAAACTACTAAGAAAAAGGTCATGCAGGAAATCAAAATTAAACTAAATTGCAATATGTAACAATGCTGCAATAAGGAATTATCCACAAATATCCAATGATACCTATTATGCTGTGTTAACATCATTACTGTTTACCAGTAGGCTACATTTAAAGTTTTGACTGAACAGCGGCCTCTGTGGCTACAAGTGACATTGCATGATAGTGGCACATTAAACTTCTCATTATATGTTTCTACAGGTAAAAAAAAGTAGCCTAAGGATTTAAATGCTCAATTCGATAGATCTTTGCTATTTAATTATTCTTGGTTCAGTGTTCTGGTATTGTACCTGGGCATATCGGCTCTCTTTCATGGCTGTCTGGCAAATAGAACTGAGCCATCAATTAACCTAGCAACACCTGTGCTAGCTTCGTCACGTCATAAAAAGTGACAGCGACGGGACCAAAAGCAGGTAGAAGTCACTTGTATTACTTTTTGTTTAATTTGTTGTGATATAAGGATTGAAATAGAATTTGTTGAAGTACAAAAACCTTTACTAGACTGAAAAACTTTCACAAAGTCAGCCAGTTGCTAGAGGGCTCTGGTTGCTAGGTAACATTAGCCACTATGAGCTAGCCTACTGCATACCATACCAAGCTAGGTCGTAGAAACTAGTTTTATTACTTCTTCTTTCTTTTTTTTTTTACATAAATCCAGCTTTTCTTTTTATAAAAAAAAAATATGGCAATATGTTTGGCGTGTGTGTCAGTTTCATTTGATCCAGCTCCTTTCTTGGTTTTAAATAAACAGCCTGTCTCAGTGAGGGTATTTAAGCTGTAGCTAACAGCTTATATTAGCCTGTCAACAGAGTCTTGCTAAACTTTTGCCTCCCCTCATTGGGTTGTAATACCAAGCTAAGCTAACAATTAAGCTTCTAGCTTTGTACTTAGAACCTTTATTTTAATTAATTTTAGGCTAGTTAATTAGTAATACATTAAGTAAGTCATTAGTTATCTTATAATTGTTGCACAAACCTAAAATATGTAGGTGTTATAGTTAATAAGCCAACAGTTTTCAGACTCAAATGCAAATAATGTTCCACAACAGAGCATAAAAACATTTTAAGTTATAAAAGATTTAAAAAATATTTGTATTGGTGTAAGGTTAAATATGTTTTATTCATAGAGTTTAAGGGCTGAATTATGTAAGACTTTTTTTTCTATGTGAATAAGCAAATTCTATTATTGTCCACAAGAGGGCGATAAAACACTGTAGCACAGTATTTATATAGTAGAGTTTTTGACAGTTGCATGTTTTTGGACACTGCAAAATGAAACATAGCTTTAAGTGATAAAGTTGATCAAATAATAAAACAGGTCATGTGGGAAAAAATCTTGAAATGTGACAAAATAAAGAAAACTATTTGTCGATTCTGCCTACTTCACTGATTGAAACAGATTCAGCTCAGAGCTGTAGGCTTGTCCTTTATCCTTTTTGTTGTTGCTGTTGTTATTGGACCAGGGAGCATTACATTTTATTAAAAACTATACAAACAAAGCAAGTGTTTTTGGAAAAAAGGAAAAAATTAAGCGAAATGCATGAGGGGATGCCATTGAACTTTCTTTTATAACATCTTAAAACTGTTTCACAACCTCCACTTTAAAAAAGGGAAGAAAAGGAAGAGATGTTATGTCATCAATATATATTTTGGGCTTCTTTCAGGTCAGGATTTTTGGAGGACAAATCCAAATTTAAAATAGATGTATTCAAGTTTTTCAGAGTCTTCCTTTTGCTTTGAATGAGACCCGTGATACTTAAGATTTCTCTTTATCTTGCCTTGTTTTTGAAAGTGAATATCATAGAGAAAAAAGCTGCACAAAGATTAAGATCAATATATGCGAACATTGTGACAGGAAATGAAAGAGAAGATATATAAAAGTGTACAAAGCAAATTTATTTTAATTTACTCGTCATAAAAACTTTTTGAATGCTTCAGTTCACAATTTCAACAAATTGTTGTTGTGTCTGCTGCAGTCATTACACAGAGTTGAATTGCATTGTACTGCTGTATCACTGCTGTACAGTTGCATGAATCACTGAGCCCCAACTTTATTCTTAGACTTTCTTTTTATAGCAGCTCCAACTGTCACACGCATGCTGTCTCTGCTTGTCTCACACACATTTGGGTTGATAACATTATCTAAAGGGCTTGGAGTATGGGAGCTTGTGTGTGCCTGTGTGTGTGTGCCTGTGTGTGTATGTGCAGGTCATACATGGCAGCCAAAGAAATGTGACCTATCAGTGGTGGTGCAGCTGTCGTGTCCAACCTGAGGGAGTTGGGGGTGAAGCAGTGAGATGGGAGAGAGAAGGAGACAGATAACATGAGCTGGTTTAAGCCCTAACAAGCTCAAAGAGGTAAAAACGTGTGTTTCTTTAAATGCACACAAAGGTAGTTACCTAAAAGAGACAGAAGCAGAAGGTCAGAGTGGTTTGACATTTAGATAAAGGATCTCTCTTTCTCTCTCACACCATTCTCCAGCAGGGTTAAAGCTGTTGAAAAGGGACCATGGCCGTGGCTGCTAATGCTACATGATCTCGTCTGGACTTACACCTCCAGCCCGTGCTCGCTAAAGGACACAGAGAGACACAAATGATTTGAGATGACACATTTTGCTCAATGGATCCTGTTACCTTCACTCGGACGTTGCGGGGATGTCCAAAGGGATTCTTTTCGGCTGTGATGGCAAAAGTGAGGTAAGCTGGATTTCTCTCGATTATCGAGCAAAGTCTATTCTTGGAAACTCTTTAGATCAGCATATAAGTGGAATGTTTAATTAGCAGATGACGCATAACCAAATGCTGGTGTATTCTTTGATCCATTTTGAATTGTTTCACAGTTATTTATTAATTTGCAGCGAGTCCAAAAAGCCAAGTTGCATTCTTGTTTTGCATTTCAAAGTAACCAGTATGTTTTTTTTCTGATGATGTGCTCACACCAGTTGGACAGAGACAAACCAGCAGTTTCTGTTTTTCACCATAAAGAAGAAATCCTCGCATGAGATTACAAAAATGGGTGTCAGTGAATTGTCTGAAGAGATTGGAGCCTGGCCCCGGCCTCCAGTGTCAACTCCTTGTGTATGGACATACTACTAACCTTTTTATTTAGACTTTTATCTTTTAGTATAACATTACAGGATTGAAGCCGGCTGTTCTTTTTAATGTGAAACCATACAGCACAGCAGTGTAGATGGTTGAGGTGTCAGAATGCTTCTTTGTCACTTTTCTGGCCACCATATTCAACAGCTTCATCTTTGTGATTGTCATGAATTGTGTTTATTTCTCACATCCAAATTACAGACAAGGCCCTTATTGAACAAAGTTTTGATACATCTCTCAAAAAGAGTACAATTTAGTAGGGTCCTTAAGTTTTAGGATACTTAAAAGAGCGAGTGATTTTAAAACGGGGTGGCTGTGGCTCAGTTTGTAGAGTCGTCATCTCTCAACCGGAAGGTTGAGGGTTCGATCCCCAGCTCCTGCAGCAACATGTCCGGTGTCACTACATAGCAACCTCTACCATCAGTGTGTGAATGTGTAGGTCTGACCTGCGGTGCAAAAGTGCTCTGAGTAACCAGACCATTTTCTCAGAGATGATGACGCTCCTTGTATTCAACAGAAAACTTTATGCAGCTTTTTATACAGGCTACATTGTAAAGTTAAAAAATGACATATCTTGTTGTTGTAGTTTTTGAACTCAAAAGCATAAAGCAATGCTCCTAGTGTTGAGGATATGAATTTATTATTCCTATAAATACATGTCATGTTTACCTGTCGTGAATATTAAATATAGGTAGTTTTTTTTCTGATGAGCACATTCCTTAACAAATAGTTAATCTAAAGTTAAACTATTAAATGTCCAGAGATAGCTTTGATGGCATCCTGATTGATGCACTCTTTTCATTACAGTAACCATATCAACAGCCGAGGTCACACATCCTCTGCCCCCCCTGTGAGCCCGGAGATAGCTGAACCGATGGAGTCTTTCAAAGGAGGCCTTCAATAACTGCAGCTCATCTTGATACCAAAATCAATTACCAGAAGGGACAGTCCTCGAAGAAGCCCTAAAGAAATCAACATGTCAGACAACCCTGGATCCAGTACACACTCTACCTCCAAGAGGCCCAGAGTCAGTAAGGACCTGGACGCTGGGGTTGCAATGCAAGAACCAGCGCCGCCAGTTTTCACCCGTAAGCTCCGAAAAGCAGCCGTAGGGACAGGCTGTGATATCCGACTGAGGGTGTCTGTGTCGGGATTTCCGAAACCTTCGCTGACATGGTTCCACAATGATGAGCTCCTTCCTCCATCTGAAAACCAGGACTCTGGTGGGCTGTGGATACGGGACTGCCGCACGAGCGACGCTGGCTTGTATGCCTGCGTGGCGACCAATGAGCTGGGAGAGGCGAGCTGCAGTGCTGTGTTGGCCATTATGGACCTCGGTGAAGGTAATCACACATAGCTGAAACTTGCGCCTTCTTTAACAGTAAGGTCTGAATCATTAGAGTTGATATTAAGCTGTGTTTTTCTCTTAAAGACAGGTTAATGTTCGGTTGTAGTTTTTACAGGACCTTAGAGGGTCCTTAAATTCAAAATAACAGCTTAATTATGACAAACATCAGAAGACCTGCAGAGTTTTTGCCAAAGGAGAAGCTTCAGACCTGTTGAGCTAATTGCCAGTCTCAACACTTTGTCTTCTCTAATTAATATGGATGCTTCGGAACATTATCCCAGTTCAGGGAGAGTGCACCCAGACTAAACAATGCAAATCCAACACTGTTTTTGATCATCAGACAGAGCTCCCCCTTAAATTAGCTCCTGAATGTAAATAGAGTCTCAGCTTTGTAGCACCTGCCGTTGCTTTCTGTTAGCTGCACAGCTAAACTTTTGTGTTGTTTGTTGTGTTTACTGAGCGGAGGAAGTTAGGCCACCTGGTTAAAACAATCTCACACCAAGAATATTTAGCTTTTAATTGAATACAAACAACTGAAATTAGCCTGGTAAAAGTTACCCACAAGACTAAACAAATCTTTACAGAGTTATGTATATCACTCAGCACCAGCTGCTTCTGTATATTGTAACTAAATGCAAACAGCAGGATGACACAATAATAAGGTTGTCGACATTATTTATAAAAGCTGAAAAACTGCAAATAGATGTCAGCTGTGAGGTTTTGGCTCTGGTACAAGCACAAGCTTTGAATACTTGCTATTTTGGAATTGCAGCTCTGCAACATTGAAATTCTTTGTGGGACTGTTTCTCTCCGGGCGGTTGTACTGCCGACATAAATTCACACAGCAAAGCATGCAAGACTTAAATCCTTCTTTTGAAAGGCTTCAGTCAGAGCAGAGTTATCTGTTCTTTATTCAAAATGATCTTCATGTCTCTCCCACTTCTCTGTGTAAAGTACAGAAATGCATCTCTTAGTGCAGCTAAAAGAAGCGACTCTCTGCATGTTTGCAGAGCTGCTTGGACGTGCGTTGCTCACATGTCTGGGTATGCTTTCGTGTCTTGCTCGGAGAGACTTGAGTCTGATGGATCTAAATAGATCATCCTTCATATCTCAGGTTTTCTTGTCACCTGTATGTTGCAGAGATGAGGAAAACATTTGTCAGGAAGCTTCTGTGTCTTTTTCAGCTCAACTCTTCTCTCTGTGACAAACTGTAAGATAATCATATCTCAGAGAAATGCTCATCGAATATTGCTCTATTGCAACATACAGTATTTTAGGGTTGTGGAACCTGTTGCGTTACCACGGCAACACAGTTACAAGTCCTAGTCACCCAATATTTGGAAATTTCGTGTTTTGAATCACCAAAAATAGCAGGCAAACTCCTGTACACTTCCTAAATTGCACAGATACTAAGGCAATGTTTCGGTACAGCAATTTAAACATTGCTCTCTCTCTCTTTCTCTCTTTCTCTCTCTCTCTCTCTCACTTTGAGCATGTTAGTCTCTAGTCCAACGTTTCCCAACCTCAGATTGTATTGAGTGGTGATTTTCTGCATTGTTAAGAACCTAATAGTAGAAATCATTTGAGCGTATTTCCTGAGCTGAATGAAACCACAGCCCTTCACTTTATTTTCCAGGATATCAAGCATCACAATTGGAGTTAAAAATACATCTGACCGGTTTGCATCATCCGTTTGATTGACAGAGTCCTATGAGTAGAATATAGAAAACAATCTCCAGTGAGATCACTGCCGGTTAGATCTGATCGCGGCGGCCCTGTTGCCTGGCTCTGTGGAGAAAGTCGACGGTTGAGCTCGCATGTCACCAGCTCTCACACTATGAGCTGGCAGCCACGGTCCAGCTGGCGTATCACTCAGCACCCCTCTGTCTCACTCGCCTGGATTGGATCTCCAAACTTCAACCCAGTCTCTACTTTCTGACCTCTGTTCCTCCAAAAACATTCTTCCAAATTTCTTTCCTTCATCCGGCGATTCTTTTGTGTTCTTATTTCAGTTTGATTCAAGTTGTGATTCAGATTTATCTCGCCCCCGACAACACAACGCATAGTTACTTCGTTTTTCAAGCCCCTTTTTGTTAGAAATGTTCAAATAGTGCTTTATGCTTTCTGATGCAGAGTCCTCTATCAAGACTTAAGTCAGCTGTTAACAAGTATCCTTCTGATATCAGTTTAAAAAAACATAACAAATGTATTGATTTAATGTAACCGCTATAGACTTGAATACTGACCTCATCTGGATGTGATGTAATTACTCATCAACATCAATATACTGCAGGAATCCTAACGAATAACAAGTGAAATATCCAGAAATGAGCTAAGCTACCGTTAGCAGCTGGGCTAGCATCCTCTCATGATGTCCTGTGTCACCTGGAGACTGTCAGAGACTTCTACATTCAACAGAAAATCACTTTATTTGGGGGTTTTAATTTACTAAAAACAAAGACTGAAGATGTGTATTTGAAAAACTGATTGACAGTTGGCTATCTCTAACCTTCCTTGCACTCCCCATCAGCTGCAGACTGTTGTTTTTCTTTCTCACAAAGTTATTAATCCATGTTAATTATTGCCCCCCTGACTGTTTCTTTAGAGAGTAGTTTTTTGGGGGGAGCTAATAAATAAAGGTATTGGATCAGTGCGCTGATCGGCATACTAGCCAATAGTCAGTAATGCATTTTGAGTATTGGCATCACATGTTTTGTTACCAAACAAACTCTACATGTTTGCCTTTGCCTTTGTCTTTTGTTTGTCCTCTCTGTCTCTCTAATCCTTGAGCTGCAGACTGGACGTTTGGACTTGTGTCAGACTCAGTTGAGTCACAAAACATGAAGAGCTGAGACTTGACTTGGATTTTACTGCTGGGAGACTTGGCTGCTTCAGACTTGACCCTGCAAGGGCTTGACCTAAATGCAAAACCATCCAAGTTGAGGCCTAAGAAAACCCTGAAACAACACTAACATTAAATATATGCATTGTATAGCCTTGATAATGCTACATTAAATGGTAAAGAGATAATAAAGAGAGACTTTTAACAAAGCTTTCAGAGGAAACTAGTCACATATATAGTCATGTGAAGTTGTCAGTATTTCTGCCTTGGCTTTTCTTTACATTCTTTAACAGAGACTCCCTCAGGAGTTACTAAGATAGACCTAAACACCCCCCTGCCTTATCGTAGATGTTCAGGTAAATAACAGACAGGTGAAACACAGCAACGTAACATGTTTGTTTTAACCAATATGTCCTAGTTTCTTTCCATTTTCAGTGTTCCTCCCTCTCTCTCTCTCTCTCCCTGTGGTTATTTATGGCGTGGTATGTGTCGTGCAGGCCAGAGGGCTCGTGCTCTAGTGATGTGTGGATGCCACCGGCCCCCTTCTCCAATTGCACCGGCAGACATCACAGATAATTATAGCATCACGGCGGTCAAGACGCGGCGCTGTCACACTCAATCACAGTCAGCGTGATGAAAGAGACATGGGGAGGGGGTGAGCGGGGGCGGCGTGTGCTGTGAATGTGTGTTTGCGTTGGGGTATGTTAGTGGGTGTTCGCTCACGTGTGCGCGGTTGGTTTTAATGGCTTTTCTGGCTGCTTTTGAGCATCACTCGGTGAGTCAGACTGACATCCAGGTCTGCCACTTTAAGAGTTCACCCCGAGAGTTAAGACCAACCAGAAAGCAGAGTAGCGCTGTGTCACAAGTCCAGACCGCTTCTTTGACGTCACCCTGTGGCGTATGGCTTTGATTAACATACTGTCAGGATATAAAGGCCGGAGAAGCAGTTTGATGGAGGCTCTGACAAAGCGGCACATCGCTCACCTGTGGTATTTTAAGCTGCTTTTATAATAGATGATTGTTGTATGGTGACGCAGGAGCAGTAAAAGCCTGACTTCACTTGCTGTTAGTCATGAAATAACATTTTGAAAGGCCTTTGTTGCACCTGTAAAAGAACGGTCTCCAACCTGGGGATGTGGACCCGATAAATCTGAGGGTATTTAACACGATTGAAAGGAACACAGACAAGTTCAAAATATATTTCTGCTCTAGTATTTTCAGCCACCCACAGATATACTGTATGTATCCCGTGATGAGGCCGTCTATGTAAAAATTTGTTTTTTTAAGGACTTACAAGCCTAAACAGGACAAAAACTGAGCTGTTTTTACGGTTTAGGCTCATATTCACTTTGTTTATTGTGTGTATGATGTGCAGGAAGGTTTGAAGGCTAAAGAAGGAAGGATGAGAGAAAGAGGTCAAGTGTTGGAGAAGGGAGTCGTCAGGTGAACCTGGTGGAGACTGTGTGTTTGGAGGGAGGAGGAGACTCAGTGTAGAGGAACGGACGATGGGTTTTTGCGTCACTGAAGCCCATTTTAAACCACAGTAAGCACCTGGAGGAGAAGATTAGAGAAGTACGCAGAGAATTGAAAAAGGATTGGTTGAGAGGAGGGATGACGGGAGAAGCGGTTGGGAGGGAGGGAAGACGGGATGAGGTAGTAACGTAAATGGGTGACGGAACGGAGAGATTACGCAGCAAAATGTGCACAATTAAGCAGCCTTTGTTTTGGCTCACAGGTTTTCACTTGAGTCTTGAGCCAGTTTTTGTGTGGCTTCAAAAGAGCAGTGTGCATTTTAAAGGCACAGCACTGAGGGAGATTGTTTTCATGTCGGCACAGATCCAATCTGTAACACAAACAGTGTGATTTGAATATTTAGGTTTCTGGGTCACAGCAAACTGTCTCCTCTGTTGCACTAGTCTGTGAAGCTGCACAGTCAACTTGACTTTGTCAACTTTGTCAAAGGTGTCCGGTGATTTATCATCGCTCTGAGTTGGAGGACTTACAAGAAAATTTAGCAGCATAGATTTAACTCAAACACAAAGCGCCAGTACCGACTTTTAACCCCAGAATGGGAAAAACAAGCAAAACACAGGCTGACTTATATTGCATATGTTCAGTAGCCTGTATGCCACTTCAATGCTCTTGTTTTTTAGAATGTAATGCAGGTTTATCCTCCCTCCAGAGCCAAAAATGATACTACAAAAATAAGTCTGAAACCTCCTGAAAATCACCCTTTATCCAACTTCAAGTACACAATAATAAGAATGTAAAAGTGAACATTACAGGCAGCACACTGTCAAGCTGATTTTGTCTTTTTACCTAAATTACTGAAATAGGAAGCCACCAGGTCCCCATTCCTTTTTGATACAGCTGTAATATGAAATCAGTTTTTAGAGATGTCGTTTTTTAAAGCAGCATGGAGCCCCGTATCAACTGCACAAGGTGTGAAAGAAGCAGAGCACAACCAGGCTGTGGTCAGCATTTGATATTCATGAAACAATCTTGGCCCATATTGAATTATAATCACATTCATATTTAGGAAACAATGAATCTCAAACACCCAGAGCATCCGTGTGCAGCCTTGTTTTCATGTCATTTATTCACACACTCATCTTCAGGTCTGTATTTATCTCATCCAAGGCTACAGTGTTCTTTTCACCTCCAGCTCCGAGGTTTATGAGCACTATCTGTCTGAAATAGACCCACCTCGCCCCTACTGGTGTCCCTGTAGCTGTCTCATTGTTCCATAATGTATGTCCAGTCATAGCATATCATTAATTCTGTATAACAACATGTCTGCCTCATTCTTGAGTTTGAGAACTCCCTGTAGCCCCAGAGCAGAGTGACCCACAGAGGACAGCAAAGGTTGTTGAGCAGCATGTGTTTAATCTCCTGCTATAACTGGGGGGGCAGGCTCTGGGAAAGGGGGTGCAGAGGGAAAGTACAGTACAACTGAAGGGGTTGTACTACGCAAGTCTGGAAATAGAGTGCAGAAGTTGACAGGGAGGATTGGGGGAAGACAGTGAGAGGGCAAGAAAGACAGACATGGGTTGAGAAAAAGTTTTAAGGTCCAGCGGACATCTTCGACCTTGCTTGACCAGTTTAATGTTTCATGCCGCAGAGGACGCCATTTTAAAGTATTCATATTAAAAGGTGGAAATGGAAGGAGAAGGCCTGCTGGAGTCGTCTTGTTTTTAGTGGTTTCTTTCGATGGAAAGGACTTCAATCGGAGGAGACGGGTTTTTTTTGGGAAAGAAAAAGTAGCAATCTGTTTGGTTTTCAAAAGAGGAGATGTATCGGAAGGAGCTGCTCGATGCTCGCAGAGCTTTGAGGGGTGTCAGGGAAGGCGTGAGTGGGCCGAGAAGCAAGAAGCAGAGAGGTGAGTGGGAGCTGGTATCAGTCCTTTTGAAAGCAAACACTGGTTTGTTGAGAATTCTCAAAGCAAGAGAAGGATAACAGTGTTGCAGGGAATTATTAAATGCAGAGTCAACTGAGTGGAACAGCTGTAATGGAAATGAAAACAAGGTGATTCTCATGAGGCATCCATTGTGGGTGCTTAATTGGATTCATTTTGTCTCCTGTAGGCTTTGCCCTCTTCTAAGCCCCTGCTATATCCGTGGATAATGCTTTTTACTGCAGGCTTTAAAGTACAGTCATGTTGTTTGTAAGAGCGCATTTATCGAATTGGTCGCCAATAAACACATTTTCTCCCCTTTTCTCTAAAAATTTAAATCACATTTAAAACGAAAAATGGTAATACCATCATTGGCTTATAGTTACTAGCAAAGGCTACCCTGAAACCAGTAAATCCAACCGTTTTTTTTTCCAGAAAAAGTGTCTTTTATGGACCGTATGTGGCATGGCGTGCCTGCTCTAACAAGTTCTTATCGACCCAGCCCTCTTGTTTGGATTGGGAGCCGCTTACATCGGCATTCTGGCGCAGAGATAATCTACAGCCGCTTGATGATTTCACATTCTCTACATGTTACTTTCTAGTGGATTAACCATACAATACAATTAATTAGGTTGTCTATTCTCACGAGGCAGCTGAGGCAATATGCGAGGGTCAACCCAGCGCTGTTTCCCTGTTGTTTGGTCTGGCAAAGTCTGTGTTTGTGTTCCATCCTCGCTGGTACACGGTCATTCACAGGAACCCTCAGGGATTCGCTCAGGATTAGGTGGTAGGATCGGGTTGCAGTGTGACTGTCAACATTGGCCACTGTTATTTGGGATTTCCAAACCAGCTCACCCTACGAACGGAATTGACATACCACCAGTCACATTTATCTCAGAAGGGTGGTGAAGTCTGGGCCTTGGCTTTTTTTTATGGGGATTTTCTTCTTTGCTCAGATGAAAGGCGGTCAAATGAGACTCCAAGTGTAGCAAACATTTCCACACAGTTTTCTTCACTCTTTCTCTTTGCTTTTCATAGAACTCTGACGTCCAAAGCAGATCATTGACAATAGACAGCACCTGAGTGTAACTTGGAGGGAAATCTTTGACCCGATGATAACCAGAATTAAAATGCTTGGTCTTAGCATTTGTTCAGATACCAAAGTTGATTTTGTTGGTCGTATAACGAGTGACGATGTAGAGCTTATGGTGCAGTGGTATTTTTTTTCTATGAATTGGTGCAGAATAGTTTAAAATGCAGGTATTGTTTGGCTACTACTTTGTCCTGGGTACTTTGATACCTCACACTAGCCTGTACATGAGTATTACAGTTCAGTTTTGAAGGGTGGTATTGTTACAGAAGACCAGCTTTGAGTGTGAAGTACACCTACATGATAAGAAGGCTCTGGTTTGATTTGACAAGACTTGTTCTGCTCTGAGAAGCAGATACAGTGTGATCACAGTGTGATGTAACAGCAGCTGAATCTGTATTCTGTAGCGGGAGATTATGCCCGACTCGCTGCTGATAAAGCCGTACGCCTGGAAAGCATCCATCAGGGCTGCTCCACTGAAAGCAGCGTCTGTCACAAAAATCAATGGGTTTCCAAGAAGTCTGCTTCTTCTCTTGTTGTTTTAAGCTAATGAAACCGTAGCATGCTTCAAGCTGCACCTGTCCAAACTCTCTTTAAAAGCTCATTCTGTGTCTTACAGTAGATTCCCCCATTAGTGTTTCCAAAGTCCACTCCTGATTCAACAGAGTGTCTTTACAGTAAGAGGACAATAGGGCCCCGAAATGTCAAATAAAAGCAGATTCAAAGGAAGACAAATTACGTGCACAAAGAAAATCGAATCAGCTCATTTTAATGGCTGATATAAAGCTGCGTCCTTTTGGCTCCTAGCGAGCGTCTAAAAAACAACAACCTCATGAGAGATATTTCCAAGCAGCATGAAATGGACCTGGATGATGGTCCTGGAATCTTGTGTTATGATGAGCGTATTGATCCGGGGGGGGCGTTTGGACTGTTACTTGGGGGTGTATCCCGTATCACGCATAAAGCATTGGTATTGATCGCTGCACTCTCTGCTGGGCCGAGTGCCTCTCACTGGTGATGGATGGAGGAGGAGGAGTGCGAGACGGGCGAGGGTGAAGAGAGGGAGGTTTGTAAAAAAAAAACAACAACAATGCAAAGCAGCAGATCAACATTTCCTAAATGGAAAAGGGTGTTTGTGAAGTTTACTTCTAGTCTGATTAAAAGAAAATAGCACTTGTAGCTGTGTGATTGAATAAATGAAGAAAGAGGACAGACTCAATGAGCAGAATCCAAATCAGTCCCAGAGAAAACTCCTGATTCATGGCAGGAGTAAATCGCACATATTGATTCTGTGTTTACAAGGCCATAAACATTAACATGCTTGACGTAACGACGCTAAAAAGCACATTGTTCGAGCGACGCGAGTCAGCAGCCGAGAGTAGAAAAGCTGTGCTGAAATGTAAGACGAGGATTCTGGCTGGTTTGCTGGAGAGAGACGTCTGCCTGTAATTATTCTCTGATTCATTTGATGGAGGTGCTGAGGGGAGCACAGATGTGTCTGAAAGGACAATTAACGTGCGTCAGAGTGTGTGTTCTCCACAGAGGGGGAGGCGGAGAGATGGTGGGAGACACGTTTCTCTTTTTATCACGTTTGCTCGACAAATTAGACACTGTGGAGGAGAGTGTTCCATCATTTCTAATCACCTATTGTTTTCATTTTCATACGCCTATATGTAGGAAAAGAACAGTATTGTGCCATTGATTATTTTCTAAGATGGAAACTAGACAAAATGTGTAAGTAGAGGCAAAGCTTTACATTGTAATGAGTTGAAATGTTTCAATGGCAAACATCTTTTAAAACTCCTGTGAGGACATTTCCGTTTGTGTCAATTATAGCGCCCCCTGTGGAATCCCGTGCATATGAAAGAAGTGTTTTTTTAATTAAAAAACTCATCCTGCTTTGTTTGAATGGTGGAGTATATCATTCATCAAGATTCCCTGCTGTGAAAAACGTAACACAAAAGGCTGGGTTTGATGTGAATGCAATCACACGTGTCAGCAGTTTCAGGCATCAAAAATAACCGTTCAGGAATGATCAATCTTACTGCTTATTGTCTTGTTTGCTCTAGTAGGTTATACAGAAGGATCAGTGTTATCAGTCAATGTTCTCACAGGAGCTTTAAATGACCCCTGTAACTCTGTTTGGCTGCGCTTCTCAGAACGTTTAAATGTCTTTCAGCTCGTTGTTTTGGTTTAACAGCCTGCAACTTCTCCCTTTCTCTCATGAACCTCATTGCTCTTATCAATGCTGGGTTTTTTTACTCGAGATTTCCCGACTGTACAGTCATTGCCCAGTATGTAATGCCATACAGACAGAATAAGTAACTAGCTTGTAACCACTGTAGAGCGTTCAGCATCTGAAGAGCCGACCTTCTCTGTCTGGAGAAGATAAAGACTTGACAAAACTTTGACATCGTGCATTTTAATGCAGCATGAAAGTGTAAAAACAATGTGACACGATTATAAACACATTTCGTGTACCACCACCAACACTCTGCAAGTGCAAATGATTTTCATTCTAAATGCATGTTGCTATTACTGTTTTCTTCTAAATCTAGTGGGCCTTATTTGCATAGAAATGAGCCAATTTTATGCCAGATGTATGCACATTACCCGATTTATTGGTGCAAATAGAACTGGAGACCCACTGCTTTTTGTCTGGCAGCGTCGTTCTGGTGCATTTGTAGGTGTTGAGAATGATGCTTTATAGACTGGTATCGTCCTAGCTGCAGAAATTAGTACGAAGATTGTAAATTAACAAATATTTTAAAATACTCAAAAGAAAATGCATTCCTTCATTTTTTTCTGGATAGTTTAGTTAAAGCCGTATCTCAGTCGAAAAAATGCCCTTTCAAAGCAACATTATCACTCTTACAAAATCATTTGAAGACTTTGCTTTTCGTATTTTCTTTCTCCACTCTGAGATCATGAGGTTGGACTACCTCTACTGCTTTTGTGCCCCTGAAATAAGTCCCATGCATCACGCTCTAATCCAGTGGGAGGGGGGGAAATGTGTTTGCTCTCCGAGTCTGAGTCGCCCTCTGTGCTCCAGGCGGTGCTCACCTTGACCCTATCACTGGTTAAAGCTAACAGACATGGAATAGAGATAAATAATACATGGCCTATGGGCTTAACAGAGGGCTGTTTGCTTTTACTGGAGAGGGTAACAAATACATCAAGAGAACATAGTGAGAGGAAGGTTATTTTGAGGAGCATTGTTTAATTTAAACGGATATTTTTCACTCACCCTACCCCTCTCTTTGAAGTGCAGTGATTTCACTCTCTTTATCATATCATCTGTGCTTCTTCTTCTGGCTTTATCTTTCAGTTTCTCTTCCGCTTTGCCTCCTCCCTCGTGAATAATTTCCCCACCAACCTCTCGCCTCCACTCTGTGCTCTTTGTCTCTTTCCCTCCCTCTTTCTTCTTTCTCTCTCCCTCTTTCTTCCTCCCAATCTTTCTCTTTGTCACTCTCGTTTTTTACTCCTGCATCTCCAGAGGAAAAGGCAACATGCTCTTTTAAAGCTGGTTGTTTTCTTTCTCATTTTCCCTTTTCTCTCCCTCCTCTCCTCCTCCTCCTATTCTCCACTCTCATCACTGCAATCAAGACCAACACGCCCCTTCTGCTCAGACTTCCAACCCCCACCTCCGCTTGTGCTCTGAGTGCGCTCTCGATCGAGGCAGAACTGGGTACAGAGGTGGCAGGGGGGGAGTCAGACAAAACCAGATGAGAATTGCCCCTCTAAAGGCGGTGTCTACGTCAGAGAGGGACGCTGTTCACATCAGCGGATGCGCGCTCAGACACAAAGACACCTGGCTCCTGCTTATTTGCATCCTCTCGCGCTCCCTCTCCGTCCCCGTCTTGCTGCCAGCTCGGAGAGTAAACACACCCACGCACACGCAAAAGGCAGCTGAAGCCCGTACTGAATTTTGATCCTTCTCAAATTGTCTTCTTGTTGAAGCCACACCCTGAGCTCATTTTTGTGGGGATGTTTTTGTGAGTTTATGCCACAGGTTATCTTGCACACTTGACAGGAAGCACTTCTTAAAGAGAGATGAAGAAAATCTGGTCCAAGAAGAGATTTCAGGTGAGTTTGCTACTTTTTTGATTTGCATTTATTGAGGATGTTTGAAGCCATGTGCATGTTTTTTATTCATAGATCTGATTTTGAATTTGATGCCACATCCTTCACATTACAATAAGATGCAAACATGTTGGAATGTAACAGATTACAGTGGTAAAATAAGTCCTTTGCGATATTTTGAAGGCAAAAAAATTAACCTAAATTCTGTTGGGAAATAGTGAAGAAGCAAGAGGGTGGATAGGAGAGGGGATGCTTGTTATCTTCCGCCTTTGCTGTGTGTGATTTGTCGACAAAATTGCAGATAAATCAGGTCAATACAACAAAGAAAGTCAGCTCAGGACACTATAGTTGCCAGGCGGAAAACATACCTTTTTCCTTTGTGCAAACAACGCACTTCATTACTTTAAACGGTTGCTAAGAGACACAAAAAAATCACAATAATTCACTTTTATACCATGTAAAGGCAAACAATTCTGCTGTGCTATTGTGCAGATTCATGTGAAATGTGTCTCATCTTGGCCCCTGTGACAGAGTTGTCAAATCTGAAGTTATTCTTTGTGTTATGGAGGAGCAGATGGAAAGTGTGTCAGTAGGCTACACTCCATGGAGACAGGAGAATCAGGGCAGCCAGGCACAAGGGCTACGAAGTGAGCGGAGAGCAGCATAAAGCTGATTTCTAATGGTAGCTTTTAGCTTCTCTGAATGCTGCACAAATCCTAAATCCTTCAGTCTTGTTTTTTTGTTGCTTTAAGCAGCAGAATAACACTGTAAGGATTTGGATTATAAGCATAGAATATTTTTGAAGTTACTGCCAAATGCAGCCTTTTCAAAGGATGTCGTTTGTGGCTGGCTCCTGCTGATATGATTGCCTCGAGGCCACAACAATGGAGATCATGACAGCGATGGAAGCTTCTAGTGGAGTCTGACAAACAGCAGTTACCACCAGGCAACAGTTAATCAAACTGCCTGACACAAAAAAACGTTAACCAATGGGGAGTGCGCAGCAGAACGCGGGGGAAAACGAGTGTGAAATGAGTCATTTTACTTCGCACTTAGGCTACTTTTTTTTGCTTTTTCCATCGGCTGCAAAGCTGTGAGTCATTCTGAGGAGCTCTCCCTGGTGCTGATTGACAGACTGTCCAAGAAGCAGTTTTACCAACTGCTTTATCAGCACAGACACCAACTCAAACAAAGCCTTTTTGTCAGATAGTTTCTTACTTTGGAAGAGAAAATATGCCCTGACATTCAGTCTAATGATCACTGGGTCTCTGTGGAATCTGAAACCAACACATCATCCTTTTTTTTCTTCCATTGCCTGAATACTTTTTACTGAGCACAGTGTTAGAAATAAAACTAGCATACTTAAAATGAACCAAATATCTTGAGTTAGGTACTGTTAGTCGATATTTAAAGACCCCCTTGGATTGTCACGCGATTTTCACACGTATTTTTGACCAAATTTGCACAAATGCAAGCTTTGATTTGCAGCACGACTTTTTTTCCCAACCGACTCATTGTGCCACATTGCACTCAAAAGAAAAGCAACACTCGTGACCTTTACATAAGCATGTAAAAACGTTCAATGCGTCACTATGAACATGTGGAAATGTAAGCTATAAGAGATAAAAGAAATGGTAATAGCTCCCGGATAAGACTTAAAAAGCTTTTAAACATCTCATGGCAAAGTGGTTTAATCTTCAAGGACCACTTGACAGCTATTGTGGAGTTTTCTACGTTAAATCTGTGAGCGATCAGAGGAGCCAGAGGCAGCTCAGGTTAGCAGTAAGGACTAGGAAGAAAGCTGGGATTATGATGTCATATTTAATATTACAAAGTCTGAGAAGGATACTTAAAAAAATGAAATCCCTGGATGTCATAATGTGTTGAACGTAACCTTCAGGGTGACATTTATTCTTACAAAAAGGGAATATCTACACCAAAAGTCCACAAATTCCAGCACAAATCTTGGAAATGGAACGTGAAGTATCATGTCACTGTTCTCACTCCCTGACATAAAGACGTGACACGTACATTTGCAGTTTGCACTCTTGTGTTTTGTATGAAAACAAAATCTCTGGCTGTCTTCACTGTTAAATAATGCACTTTACTCTCTCTTGTTTCAGAGAACTGGGCACTCCACACGGACATTTGGCAGATTAACCCATGGTGTGTTGTCAGTATGAGCTCTACCCCCATTCTCCTCTGTTCTATTTCTGTTACGATCTACTGTACCTTAGCGTTACTGTAAGCTCTGTGGTTTTTTGTCTTCTGCTTCTGTGTACAGCATGTGCGTCTGTTTGACGTATCCCTTTAATAACTCTTGTATTTATGAAAGTATTGCTTGCTACGTGTTTTTTACTGCTTACAACAAGAGTGGGTTTTATTGTTGTACATCCACCCCCACAGAGCAATATTTTATAATCAGACTGTTGCATAAAATCTTGAGTGAATAATGTCTGGCCCTGGATGGCTTATGGCGTAATATTTGGCGATATTTGTGCAATCTATATGCCAAAACAAATCACGTCAACTCAATTTGAAGCCATACACTGAAATATTTCCCCTTATGATAACATTACTGAGTTAATTTCTCCGCACAGTGCGCAGAACATTGAACTTAATTCGATTCAGACGGGTGGATCTACATCCCCACACCCAGGAAAAACGCACACATGCTGCCTGCCATGCAATGAGTTAATGGTGATTGTTCATTGGCTTTCTTATCATTAGGCAGATCTTCTGGAATTATCTAATCAGGATCTGACTTGATGTGAGGCGCAATGAGGCACAACCTGTTTTGTGGTTGTCTTAGTCCTCCTCCTCCTCCTCCTCCTCTTCCTCCTCCTTCTCGAGCTCTCTCTAACCAGTAAACATATCCGTCAGCCACCCAGCAGCCTGGCTGACGATTTTTAGACTCTTAATGGGTACGAAGAGGATTGGTCGTGTGGGTGAGAGGGATGCTGGTTTCCATAGTAACGGTGCTCTCCCGTCTGCCCTCTCTTGCTGCCACTATGGAAGCGAAGTTTTCCGCTCCTGCCGAAAGCAAAGCTATGGTAAAACCTGCCTGTCTTGATTCATCTTTTTCTTTATGTTTCCCTCCCTGACTTCATCTGTTCATCCTGCTGATGTAACGTGATCGTGCTCTCAAGGGGCCTCATTTATCAATCTTGCGTGAAAACAGGCGCAGATCTGAGCGCAGATTTGGTCTTACGACAGGACACACGTGCGATTTATGAAACGTTCGTATCTGACCAATCTGAGCGTACGAATGAGCGGGCCTTGATAAATGCGGCGGCTGAATTCGATCGTCATTAACATGTTACGCCCATAAATATTCCTGGTTCGGAGGCCTCGCCCACTGAGGTCAAACATGGAGAGACGAAACACGATTAAGAAAAGAAACTTTTCTGACACGGAGATCGACATCCTGACATCGGAGGTGGAACAAAACAAAACAGTGCTTTTTGGCAGTCTGAAGAGTGGCATAAAAGGGGCTCATAAAAACGCTGTCTGGAAAAAGATAACGGAGGCAGTCAACAGCGTTGCCGTACAGGAACGGACTCCAGCTGAGGTTTGAATATAATTCTCAATAACTTAACCCATGCCTAACGACTTAAATGAATCTTTTCATCCGCAGCCTAAAAGCTTATGTCTGCTAATTGATCAAAACAATTCTTTACATTTAGGTCAAGAAAAAATGGTCGGATTTGAAGCTGGCCACCAAGAAACGTGTTGCTGCGTTTAAACGCAGCATCAGGAAGACTGGAGGAGGCCAACCAGACTCCAGCCTGATCCTGACGGGGACGGAGGAAAAAATTGCCTCCTTAATTGGGTCCGAGTCGATCTGTGGCATAAGTGGTGGAGGTGACACAGACGCACTGGCATCAGACCCAGAGCAGAATGGTAACTAACAACCCCCTTTTGCTTGCATTAAAAAATCAAACTGACTGTACACCATTTCTTACAAATAATAAGGCTTACACATGTTACATGGGTGACATTTTTATTGTATTAAATATTTCAGAGCCAGGCACCAGCATGATGTCAGCCAGATCTGCTCCCCAGGGCGGTCCCACTATTACTGCCGAGAGTGAGCGCGTGCCCTCGGCCCCCCGTGCTGCGCCCAGACCGAACCTGATCACGGCAGAGGTCCTGGAGAGACAAGGGGAGATATGCAGGTTATTGGCCTCAGTCGTCGGCGCACTTGACGCAATTAATGAGACACTAAAAGAAATAAATGAAACTCTAAAAAAGCCATAATAAAATGTTTAAATGACTAAATGTTGTCTGTGTTTAGTATGCCTTTAGCCAATTCCACCAACAATACTTCACATTACTGATTAATACTGCAGAGCATTTGCAAGAGTTTAAGGTATACTTTACGTTTTAAAAGCGACAAATGAGGTCCTGTCTCCTCCGTACAGCCCCCTGTGGAGGCTGTGCTGGCCACGGCTCCATGGGCATGGGCTCATCCGGCTGCGCCGCTCATTCACCAGTGCAATGTTGTGCAAAACTGAACAGGCCAAAATGATATCGCACACTTTGTCTGGGGTATACAGTAGCATTCCCCCTGCAGGTCCGAGACAGAGCCACCTGCCCTTCAGCAACCCGAAGCAGCGCTCGACTGTGACCCGTGTGCGTGTGTGCGCACTGTTGAACCTGCGTTCCTGCTCTGTAGCGGGGTTATAAGGTATTCCGTTAGAGGATAACCCTTGTCACCTAGAAGAACCATACCAAAATGTGAATCATCTGATACCTTGTTTAGTGTAATGCAATTTATCGAGGGTAGCCACTTACCGAGGAGATGACTTTGGCTCTGCAGTGCGCCCTCCTGCAGCCGCGCGCCAACAGAGCTGTTTTGAAAAATAAAAGAATCGTGTGTCCCCCCTGGCCACCTGGCCACCACGTTTAAAAGTGATAGCTTGGCATCACAAATCACCTGGACATTTATGGAGTGGTAGTTTTTGCGATTGATGAATGCGTAATCATTCATGGATGGTGCCTTCAGGCGCACAGGAGTACAATCAATCGCTCCAACCACATTTGGAAACCCAGCAATCTCATAAAATTGCCTTTTAATCACATCATTGTATGGGAACCGAATGTATTTTCGGGAGAGAGATTTTATTGCAGCCAACACTGCTGGCATCGTCCTGCTGATCGTTGGCTGGGAGACCCCAGCCCTGTCCCCGACCTCTCGCTGAAAGGTCCCGGTGGCCAAAAACCCCAGCGTGGCGAGCACCTGAACTGGTACAGGTAAGGCATTTGACCGCCTGGTTTCTCTCTTTAATCCAGCAGCTACATTATTGCATAAATCAATAAGCACATGCCTTGGGAGCCGAAAGCGACTGATCAACCAGGCATCACTCTCCATGAGGAGATCCCTGCGGTCCCTGAAGACGCGCTCACGTCTGACACGCACGTATTGCTCCTCCAAAATAAGCAAGTCTGCCATCATCAAGACTTGATAACTGTCAAAGCATCTGTTTAAATAGGGGAATGAATAAACATCTGACCAACCACAGTGGAACGATGATTATCTCAACAGGTGCTTTCAATTTTTGTTCCAGTTCTGTCACACCCATCGGACAAAAACAAAAACAATTACACCTTTTTGCCATTAGTTAATTTGCAAACACACATTTCTGCTTGTATTTATGATTCTTTCACATTTTAATGTGTAATAATTAGTTGTCATCTTAGGCTATTTATCCTATTGTTTAATTTTTTGAAAGTGGTATCAGTAAAAACATGGGCTTTAAAAGAAATGTTTTCGTTTTAATAATCCGTTTTGATCTGTTCTAAATATGTGACTGCTTATGCTTAATGACAGCTGAGGTTTGTTCATTATTTTCCGCCAGATTTTGCTGTGCTGCACCGCAAATCCACAGACTCGAATTTGCGTACACGAGCTCAGACCTGACGTGAGATCTGATCGCAGCTTCCGCTTACGTCCAAATTGATAAATGCCGAAGTTTGCGTGGAAATGGTCGTACGCACGGTTTTCGGTCGTACGTTCGTTTGATAAATGAGGCCCAAGGTGTTTATTTCCATCTGTAGTTTCTGTTTCAACCTCTGTTCCTTTTCCTTTTAGATCATCTTCCTCACAATCTGTTATATTTTATGTGTCTGCACTGCAACCAGTACCCCATATATTTGTGTTTTCATTCTGTTTTGAAATGTTTCACATTAAATCAACATCAGAATCAAATGAATTTCATCTTCTGTGTTGTTGTTTTTTTTTGGCCTATTCTTCATCTTCTGAGTTTGGGTGTCATTTTCAGTACCCGTGTACCAGGTATTTTCCCAAATGTTTGCCATCCTCGTCACTGCTGCACAGGAATATCACTACATGTTTCACTTACACTGACTGATATTTTGACTTTTAACTTTAGTTTTAAAGCAACCAGGTCACATTTTTAACGTGCATGTAACCATTCGTTGTACTGTACCAGATTTAGAGACTTTATAAAACATGCATGTTGTCTCAATGACATCACCCTTTGGTTTCTGATGAGGCGTTATGAAGCCTGACGATGGTGGACGTGATATTTTAAATGCCTAACTTTGGATCAATCTAGTAACAGACAAAGAAGCGGAGTTGGTGGTCCTTTAGTCTGCTGGCAAACAGCTGCCTGTCAGTTATCTCACCTACGCCCGTAATCATAGGAATGTATGAAGAACTCTCAGGCTCAATAAAATCACCCCCGTACAAGAAACAAGCTATTGATACCAAATAAGGCTGTTAACGTGTTTATTTTACGTGACTTATGCTGCCCGCCTCAAGTGGACACTTGGGGAACTGCAGTTTAACAACAGAGCTTGTTGCTTGCTTTTCACATGCAGTCTCTTTTTCTAAATATTAACCAGTATTAGCTTTTATTTTTAGCATTACTAAGGTCGAATAGTTCAGTGGTAATTCTACTTTGATTTAGCCTTTGTTCAAGTGGCTTTTTTATTTTCCGCTACCGTAAAACTAAATTGGATTGTAAGTGCGCTCAGGTGAAGAGATGCTTTGCTTTTGAAGTGTGTGAGTAATGATGTTAGCAGCTTACATATTTATAGATGTTTTTAACCACATACCATAGCAATAAAATGATCAATGCTTTGAGTCCAAACAAAGAAAGCAAGCTCACCCTGCTGCCTTTTTACCAAAGTCAAACATACCCTTACTCAAGGAAAGAACATTTATACACCCCCCTCCTCTCCATACATCAGGCGTGTCTTTTTATAAGCCACAGCTGGCTTCATGTCACGCTTGAGCTTCAACCCGTTTATTTCACTCTGGGGGCTCTCCGTGGCTCCTTTCAAGGACCCATCACACTCTGGGGCGCTAAGCAAATGTGAAATGTCATTTTCACCCAGACTCTGGTGTTGTTTTTGGCGTCAAAATGTCCTTCCTGAATTCTCTCCTCTCCTTCCTCTATCTGAACTCACCTATGTGTTTTTGTATCTTTTTGTTTCAGACTCTGAGAACACAGAGGATGAGACCACAGAACCTCAGATGGAAACCAAAGAAGGGCTCGGGAGGCACCAGGACAAGGCCGGGAGGAGAGGACACCCAGGTATTTCATCTTAAATCCTGCTGAGGTTGACGCACTACCAAGGTTGGCTCGTCTTCGTAAATATAATGCATATTTTTATAGCTGCAAACGCTTCCAAATGATTGTACAGAAAGACAAAATCAGCATGCACACATTCAGCATCTTTTTATGAGGCGAGAGTTCGTATGATTTACTGCGGCACCACCCTCTCTGCCAAAAACACACTCGTACAATATTATGATTCAATGCCGATTGATAGATTGAATGGACGCTTGTTACCAGCTTGGCCCAAGTGGTGCGTTGGATAGAATCCGATATGGCAGGATGCATTAATCTCTCCTGGTGTGATGAAACAGAGCGACACACTGCCCTAGTTTCCAGCAGAGAACCTGTCTCAGGTCTGATTCTCACTGCGGGGCTCCACAGGGAACGTACAGCCTCGAAAACTAGCGCTGTCTCTGCTCCATATTTCAAACTCAAATTAATAATAATTCCACCTTGTGTTGTGTACTTGAGCTTTGCCAGATTAAATAGAGTGGTGTTGATTAGCTAAATGAGAGCTTCATTAGATTCAGGGGATGGCTGTGAAGATTTGTTGATGAGTTTCTATGAGCTGGAACGATCAGCTGATTCCACTGACTTCCTTTTTACTCAGTTTACTATCTTTGTTAAAGGATGTATTTTCTGCAGAGTGGATTTTGAAATTTCAAAGTTCAGATTAATCCAATGGAAACAGTTGTTAAGTGAAGCCCTACTGTATTTCTTTTGTACGCTATACTTCATATGTGCTGATGAAACTACAGTCTTAGTTTTTGTCCGTCTTTCCTTGTTTCCACAGATGTTAATTTGACTGAAAATTACGAACAGCTTTAGTTCTTATTGGGAGTTCATGTCCACTCTAGCAGATTTAAAAGTCAAAGTTCAATACTGATGTTCTCAAATTTGCGTTTTTTGCCAAAAGACCCAGAGTTGTCCAGATCTGTCCTGAAAAGGAGACGTGATCGTTTCCAGCTTTGGCCCACCAACTCACTAACTACCAGATAACTACCCTGTTGAGCATTTCTTGCTGGCATCACCTAATGATCATTTTGTCAGAAAAATGACGACAATATTTCTATTTATTTCTTGAAAAATCATTCAGATATGTCAATTTTTGACAGCTTTTCAAAATATCTGTGACTGCTTGTTTTCCAAAACTTAAATATTTACAATTAATGACATAAAGAAGGCTGAAGCAGTTCATTTTACACTCTTACTTAGAAGTGTAAGTTGGGTAATTTTGCTTGATAAACAACTAAATTGATTACCCCATTGAGGCTCTTTTGGTGTATTAATGGAACTTATACTGGACAAAAGGCAGGTTTGATGAAGTCAAAAGACTGCATGATATTTTTTTCACATGAAGAGAGCGATTTTTGGATTCACTCACTCATGATCTCCAAACTCCAAGTTGTCTAAAATGTAGGACGAGGCTTCAGACAATAATAACCGTAATAAGCTCTTTCCTGTCAGCACTGCAAATATAAAAGGATTCCTGAGTGAGTATTTACACATTTGTTAAAGTGTTGTTGTCGTCACAGGACCCGCATGCCCTCACACCCGTTCTTAACCAGGCTACAGGATGTCTGAATATAGACCAGAAATATTGACGCCCTTCTCCTCCGGCACCTCAAAGACGGTTTATATTCTTCCCTCGCTCCTCTTACATGGTGTTTGCTCTTTCTACACTTTTCGTGTTGGCGGGCCTCATCACATCCCTCTGGAGACGAGCAACAAAGGAATAGAGAGCGAATATTAAATCAGGGAGGGATGAGGTGATGCATCATTTGTTCCCTTCAAGGAGCAGATTCTGGATGCCTCAGCTGCATACAAACACCACGGTGCCTTGTTGAACCACAAACAAGATCATTTGTCTTCCTAAATTGAGGCATTTCTGCAGGAGATTTGGTTTTGTGTCGCTCCACATGGACCTTGTTTGGATCCAGTCGAAATACGAGACAAGATTCATGTTCTTTATTTGGTTCAAAACAGCAGCGAAGGCTGGATCTGCCTTCAGGTAGAAACGCTGCAAACCCACCTCTGTATGGAAATAAAAACAGACCTTTAAAGCTCACTAGTACAAGGCTGATACAGTTTGTCTTCTGATTGTGTGGCTGACTCAGTATCGTCCATGATTGCAGCAGGAGCCTGTCGTTTTATATCCATGACACCATCCCCGCTTCAAGGTTTCTGTCGTTAACGGGAAGATGCTGACTGCTCTTTCTTTTCGCTGCACAAAGCATTCCTGTCTCCGTTGCTCATCACTAAAATGTCAATCATTACCTGATTTGCGACGGGGGAGGATCTCTTTAAGTGGTGCACGCTCCACAACGTAGCCATTCCCTTTTCTCTTTCATTTCCTGTCTTCAAGGGATCAATAGACTCTTTATCCAACGGGCCGTTTTTTTATGCTTAATGTAGTTCCTGCTCAACATCTGACGTCAGTATCATTTTCTACCAGCTCAGGATTCCTGCTCCTTTTTTTTTTTATTGATCAATCTTTCAGTTCATGGAGTGATCATGGAAACAGAAAGGTTTTATATATATATACGAGTAAATACAAGCCTTGAGTAAACCTCAACAAGGTTTGTCATTTAGCAAAAATGGATTCCACATTTAATTTCATTATAACATGAACTGTCTCTTTATAATAAATCAAAAAGGACCTATTCGATCATTTCAATTAAAGTACATGAATGCAAGAAGCCCCTCTGATATCTCTCTAATATCTCTTTTCTTTGTCCAGGTGAGGGAGGAGGGATGATGGACTATAACCCCGATGCTCCTGATCGCAGAGCCACCCTCCCCGGAGGCTATGATCCTGTGGTGGAGCGGGAGCTCCGCACTCTGGGCTCCCGTCCTCCAGGGTCCCACATGGACCCCACAAACCCATCCAGGCAAGCCCTTGGTGGGGCTCCCGCTGAGGGGGGGGCCCCTGTGCGTCACCTTGGAGTGGAACCACTGATCCGAGCATCTCACGCTAACCTGGCCCGGCCTGTTCAGGGCTCAGAGGAAAGTGTTTCTGTAGGCAGCGACTACTATGGGAGCATGTTCAGCCTCTACAGAGGGAGAACATTTTCCATGCCATTATAGCACATGGCTTCTTATTTGAAGGATTCCACTAAAAAAGACCTGGCCACAAACTCAAATTGCAAAGAATACTGACACATAAGACCATACATTTTATCATACATAGACCCAACTTGCAAAAATTGTACTCCTTTTGTTATAAGTTACCAAATGTGTTCATTTTTATTAACTTTGTTTGAATAGTTCAAAAATGTCATTTTGAAGTCGCACTTTCCTTTGACTCTGTTTCTTTTTTTTGCTGAGTGTGGTTGTTTTCAATCTAACACTGATGACAAGTCTTACAACATATTATCGTTAATATTTCTTACAGCCATTAGAGAGAACACGATGGTACAATCAGCTTATATATATACATATATATATATATATTATTCAGCACTTCTGAAAACTGTGATAACTCTTTTTTAGCCACCGCATGTTTTGTAGAGCAGCCGTGCACTTTTGGATTAACACCTTATCTTTATAAGTTTGCTGTGGCATGCATGGGTTGCAGGCTTGGATCCAATGCTAATGTTAGCATGAATGCTCTCACAAATTAATGAACATGTGATTCACAGGTTGTTTTTAGGCATGATGTTTTTGTATTTGGAGTTAGAGCAGGGGTATTTCTTCTGAGGTTTTGTAAGATCTCCTGTTGTAAATCTGCTTTTTTTTTGTTGCTGCACAAGCCAATAATTTCCAATTCTTGCTTTCTTTAGAGTGTATTCCACTTCACCACAGTTAGATTGAGTTCTTTTGAGAATCTTTAATGTGGGAAACATTATTTTACTTCTATTCCTTTTTCTACCATTACGTTTTACTCTGTCTGATCTCTGAAAACGAGAAGCAAAGAGCACAGACGAATCACAAAGATCTCACTGGAAATACAAGATAAAATGACACAAATGGAGCTTGATCTGCTTCTTTATAACTCCTCCAATGCCTACAGCAACTGCACTACAGCTCTAACTTCACACCTCCCAATCCTCACCCCTCTAGGAATCAAACTTCTACAAAATCCTCCCACCATGCTCCTCTGTCTTCTGACCAGCCACCTCCCAGTACACACAAAAACAGCATCAGTACCCTAAACCAAGACCTGCACAAAGCAAAACCTTCTGATCCTCAATCTTCTAAAACAGACCAAGCATCAAGTGTGAACAGTGTTGTCATGACACCCAAAATGGCTCGAGCAGCACCCAAAATCTTCGACAAAGTCCTTGCTTTTGAGGAGCGAAGGGCTAGCGTAGGTTTGCCAGGGGGAGTATCAGGATCTGGCCTTGGAAGAGCAAGTTCTTTCGACTCGGACGACAGTGGAAAGAAAGTAGGAGGCCTCAGCAAAGAGGAGGGTCGACTCCTGCAGGGGGTAGCCCAGAAGCGAGCGGCATTCAAGCAACGGGCCTCATCTTTAGAGGACAAGACTAGCTACTCCCAGAGGGTCCAGAGCTACCAGAGCAAGTTCGCAGAGGAGCTGCAGAGGATCAAGAAACTGGTGGGGAAACCAAGCTTGAAGAAGGCGTATTCCACTGAGCAGCTGTCCCAGAAAGAGAGGCTGACCACAGGGAAGCTGGAGCCTATTCCTCCGCAAGTGGTGCAAAAGCTGGAGGCTCGGGAGCGTGCCCTGGGGGACACCAAAGTCGGGGAACTTCAGAATTCCCAACAGGCCAAAGGCAAAGATCTAGGAAATCAAACCATCCAGCCTGAAAAGGAAAAGATGACACAGCCAAATCTACCAGTGAAGATCTCATCACGAGGAAGCACAGGGAAAATCTCTGTTACCATGGAGACTGCACCAGATAACCACCAGTTACCAGGGAAACCATTGCCAATAGCTACAAGGACAAGCATCACCAGGTTTGGCGATTATCTTTACTACTGATTTTTTCTCTGTTTCTCAAATCATTTGTGATTTTGTAGTCTCTTTGTGATTTAGTTTCTTGTCAACAAATCTGGACTCAAAATTTAAGTTATTCTACACTACTTGAATATTTATACAACACTTGTCATTGTTACATAACAGTTTTCTTGTCTTGGCACACAGGGAAACTCTACAAAGATCTCCGGCAGCTGACAAAGACGCACTTGTTGCAACGTCTCATAAATCCTCAACCCCCATTAGAGACCTGGGGACTGATCCAAAGAGGGAAACCAAGATGGACGACAAATCAGACCACAGGTCTCCAAGCCCGAGTGGGAAGAGAGCGTCTCCAATAACTGTGAAGCAACCAGTGTCCCAGTATCCACCCAAGCCACCCCGACTCACCCCCTCGCCCACTCCTTCGATCAGCCCGCTCATGAAAAGAAGGAAAGCGGAGGTGGGGCGGACGTCTCCGGCCTTGAAATTGATCATCCCCACGATCCTGGTGGAGGATGAGCCCATGGAGACAGAATGTGTCGCAGACAGGAGCAGTGAGGGAAGAAGGACCAGGAGGACGGAGGGGAGAGTCCACAAGAACAAGAAAGGGCGATCGGTTCCACCAAGGTGTTCAGAGGAAGGTAGGATAGACTTTATGATGACTGTTAAGAACTGAATTTATGCCAAAAGAACCAGTTGCATAAAAAGATTAACGTTGGATCCAACTCTTAACTGCTAAACAAATTAGTTCCCCTTAATTGCCACAGGAGGATCATCTGATGACTCCTACCTGTCTGCTGATGAAGAGCCTGCTGAGGCCCCGAGGTTTGAGAGGCCTCTTCAGGACACCAAGGTATTCAGCGGCGCAGAGGTCACGCTGAGGTGCATCATCACTGGGAGCCCGCCCCCTACAGGTACGACTGAGAGCAGGATTTTGACAGTGTTGATTAGAAAATCCATTGAGGTATATTTTTCCTATATTTGGTTTTGTGTCTGTCTATGTCTTAATTTTCTAAATAAATATATTTGGATGGAATTTCTTGCAATGGTGCAGAAAGATTTTGTTGTTGTTGAAAACAAAACTTTGTTTATGAGAGGAAATAAAATCCAGTTAAAAATCAGCATCACAGCCAGCTTTATTCAGTACACATCTTCGTCAGGTGGATTGTGCTAAATCAGTAATTCAGTGGGAGGTGTTATTCATTTCATTGTTTGTGTGAACATGTTTATTCTCTGCCTCCTCAGTGACATGGAGGAAGAACAGCGTGGAGATACGGAGCGATGCCTTCCATGTGGTGAAGTCTGAGGGTGAGCGGCACAGTCTGGTGATAAAACACATGAGGCCGAACAACGCCGGGTCGTACTGCGTCTCAGCTGTCAACCCAGCGGGCAGAGCGACCTGCAGCGCCATAATCTACATCCAGTCAGGTGAGACGAAGCCAGAGATGGAAAGATAATCTGACACATGAAGGGATCTGCTGTTTGATTTGTTGTTACAGTGGCACATTTCGGAGCATGGAACAGAAATATAGATGAAGACACATGAAAAATGATGCTGTCCTCAAACATGTTGACTCGCATGCTTTAATCTACTGCCAGCCCTCCTCCGCCTGACATTCTGTCTTAACGACTACAAAGGCCTGCTGGAGCTCAGCATCCCGACTGTGGCACCTCGCAGCGATAGTTACCATGGCAACCCATTAATTCTTAAAGGCACTGAGCTCCCCCTCGGTGCCGATTGGAAAACGCAGACCTGCCCCGTCACATAAAGGTCCCCCGAGTCTTAAAGGCAGCCATGGCATTCAGAATCAGGAGGAAACAGAATAAGATTCCTGATGTAAATGTGCCTGAGGTCACACTGTACAGCATGTGTGAGTGTGTGCAAGCTTGAACCATTGTCAGAGTGTTGATTCAGCTCACATTAATGCATCCTGCACTTCTTCAGTTTTGTCAACAAATGTGAGCGTACACTCGGCTACAGTCTCAGCAGCAGCTCAGGGCCTGTGTTGCCATATTAGGCCAGTGGAGTCTAACTTGCAGGAGTATTTTTAGCCGCCCTCTTGTTCTCTCGGGTAATTGCAGTCTGCTTTATGTCCCCCCCGTGTGAGATTACTGCCCCAATCATGGAGTTTTTCATCTCCGTAGTTTTCACGCTGCAGAGTTTGGAGTTGTCAAAATGTGGTGGGAGATTATGTGAGTCATTGAGCTGGTTGAGCTGGGAACAGTGGAGATTTTTGGCACTGTGAGCCAAAAGTGAGGGCGAGAGTGATTGAATAGCTACAAAGGAAGGCACAACTCAATATGGAGAAGAAGATTAGCATTGTTGTTTTGTCGTTTTTATACATTTGATAATAAAATGATCCTCTGCGGAGGCTGCTTTAAAACAAATCCTAAACATTGTATGAGAAATACATGTTTTCAGATACTATTGTTAGAAAATATATGAGAATATGAGCATGACAGTGACGGGGAGCAGAGGATGGGGCTGAAAGAGAAGGTTAGCTGGCTCAGATTGTGCAGCAGTTGTGTAAGAGTTGGCAGGTTTGCGTAAATACTCCGGGGAGTTATCCCCCAGAGCACAGACGCAGCTCAGAGATGTGACTCTAGGTAAGTTATTTTTCCATTTTAATGCCAGTGCAGTGATATTTCAACAGAATACCTTTGTGCTTACGCTTAATACTCCTGCATAAATAGTTTGTGTGTGAGGAGGATGTCTTTAAAATCTAAATGTTTTATTGCTATGAGTCAATTCTTGCATGTTTATAGAGGTTATTTTCGTCTTTTTTTGCGTTTGCGTGGAGTTTTTCCACCTGCAGATTTCAGCAAATGATCTTTGTCCTCCTGTTTTAGGCTGTTCAGTTAGTTTAAGAGAAGCACTTTTATCTCTACACCCTGCTGCTGGTCTCTGTTCAAAGGATGACAAGTCTTTATTCAGTTCCTTTGATGGATATAATTCATTTTCAGTTGTCACAGTGTTATCAGCTCATACCAGAGGTTGAGGTTGACCAGAGAAAGAGAGAATAAAAAGGCAAAAAGAGAGAAAGAGGAGCCTAAAGAGAGGTAGTGTGGTGTGTCTGTGTTTTATATTTCTCCATCCAGAGGTGATTTCATTCTGACTTTACCGCCAGGAGTCGAGACGCAGCGTCTGCTCTGGAACTCCACGGGAATAAGCAAGTGATTGGGTCAGGGATTAAGGGATTAATTCATTATCTGTGACTTCAGAGAGGTCCCCAATCACTACGCTGAGTGTGTGTGTGTGTGTGTGTGTGTGTCCGTGTGTGTGTCTGTGTGTGTGTCTGTGTGTGGGAGCAAGTGGCTCCCTCATATCGAACTCATCTTGGCAAAGAAAGTAATCTCCAAAAAAAAGAGCAAAGCCTGTAAACATGAGAGCTCTGACAGATTGTAAACTCCTCAAGCTTTACGGAGCCTCCTCACTGACGGCGTGTTGACCATATCTCAGAGATTTACACTTAATTACTCTGATTAAAAAGCGTGCAGCAGAGTCGACTCTGTCATGAACTACAGTTAAGTGAATTAGATTTACTTTCACACTTATGTGCAGAATATCTCTCCTTTTTTCTTCCAGAGCCGACCCACATGCAATGTGGGAAACTGGCCTCAGCAGTCAGCAGTCCCATCCAGTCAGACGAGGAGTATCTGAGCCCTCAGGAGGAGGCCATGGAGCTCGGGGAGCCACCTGCTCCCATTAAAAGGGTCCACTTCACAGAACCTCCGGCCTTTCAGGTAGGGGAGCCTCAGAAGTCAAATCCAACGTTCAAAGACATTATTGACGTCAAGGGAAAATCCTGTTTTACTGATGAACGATGCTCATTTATTGGTCGATGTCAGTTCTGATGTTTTGCTCCATTGTTTCTTCTTTGGGGGGAAACTTGAATTTATTTTAAAAGAGATTTTGTATCGCCATGGAAATACATTTGGTTGAATAAAAGAAATAAATAAAGTAAGACTTCAAAGTGCTAAGTGCAGACAGGAAAATAAAACAAGGTTAACAGACAATCATAATCATGCATTTGTCCCGGCAGACATCGAGTAATCGAGAAACTGATCAAAACAAACCCTTTTAAACCCAGGCTCTATTAGCAGTTTGCATTTTATTACCATCAAATGGGTTAATTTTCACGATTCTAACCCAAAGCACAGGCCAGAAATACCCACTGACATTATCTCACTCATGTCTCAAATGAGGATAAGGGGGCGTCGATGGTCTAAAGGTTAGGTCACGCTTCACGTACGGAAGCTATCTTCCCTCAAGCGGGCGGCCAGGGTTCAAATCCGACCTGTGGCTCCTTTCCGCGTGTC
The DNA here is from genome assembly GCA_020745685.1 of Tautogolabrus adspersus. NCBI lineage: Eukaryota > Metazoa > Chordata > Actinopteri > Labriformes > Labridae > Tautogolabrus > Tautogolabrus adspersus. The sequence goes on from CM036557.1 coordinate 10,010,174, forward strand.
ACTCCCCTCTCTCTCTCTCTCCCTGGTTTCCTGCTCTATCCACTGTCCTATCAAATAAAGGTATAAAAGAACAAATATATATCTTTAACATTTGTTTTGAATGAAGATAAGGCGGGAAAATTGCCTCCAAACTTTCCTTAAAGTCTCAAAACATCATGACAGGAAGTTAGTTTGACATGAAACTTTGTCTTGCATCTTTTTTGTCTGTTATTTTGTGGTAATACGTGTTTGAATGTACGGCTGCAGATAACAGTATTTAAAGTCTAATTAATCTGTAAGAAAATGCTTAGAAAATAAACAACGATTTCCTCCAGCCCAGGGTGACATATTCAATGTGCTTGTTTTTATCTGACAAACAGTGCATGACCTTAAAATACTCAACGTGCTGTTTTGATTTAAATGTTTTAATTTAAATCACATTTCAGAAGCTGGTAGGCTCGGGGTTTGGCACATTTTGATTGAATCAAAACTAGTAGATGATCAAAAAAGCTGCAAATGAAAGATGTTGAGACAATGAGTTGATTAGTCTTCTTTATCTTCATCCCCTCAAGTCCTAATACATCATTAATAATGTTGTCTTTGTTGAACAGGTGGCACCGTGTGATCAGAGTGTAACTGAAGGTCAAGACGTGGTCATCTCAGCGAAGATCAGAGGGCAGCCCAAACCCATGGTTTACTGGTCAGACACCTTCCCTGAGAGCTTGATTACATACACATTTTTGTAGACACCTGAAGCTATTATCTCACAAGGTCACCCACTGCTTTCCCTGTCAGACACACAGACGCACACAGCGCTTTATTAAACACCTGACTGAAACATCTGTGACAACCACTTTGCTCTGACCCAGGCTGAAGGACAGACTAACGGTGAAGACAGCGGGGCGCTTCGCCGTGCAGGAGACGGGTGACAGCAGCAGTGAAATGAGAATCAGCTCTGCTCAGAGGTCAGACGCAGGACTCTACGTCTGCAAGATCATCAACGAGTACGGAGCCAAGCAGGCCGAGTGCAGAGTGGACGTCAAAGGTCAGCGATAAGATAATTAGGCTGTCTTGTTCAAATATCTCGTAACAAATATCTCTTTGCAGTATTTCACGTCTGTTTTTTTCTATATTTGATCATAGCTGGGGCACAAACTGCTCTGAAAATCACCCGGGAGGTAGAAGATGTGGCGGTGAGAGCTGGGGAGTCGGCCATGTTTGAATGCCACATGACCGGTCCTCCAGACGTTGATGTGGACTGGCTGTCCAACGGGAAGCTGATCCAGCCGGCGCTGCTCAACTGCAAGATGCATTTTGATGGCAAGAGGTTGGTCTCTTGTGTTTTTTTGGTGACAACTATGTGTTGGAAGATTTTTGTTTATACATTAAACAGTGAAACTTTTCGTTTGGATGAGAACCTTTAACATGTAGTCAGAGTCAGAAATGTTGCTTTGTTGTTTGACTCACTTGTTTTACTGTTATATTCTCATAGGTGCCGTCTGCTGCTAAACTCAGTGCACGAGGATGATAGTGGAACGTACACCTGCAAGCTGAGCACTGCCAAAGGTGAGCTACAAACACTGTTAGCTTCATCTTCAAAGCAATGTTGAAAAGTACATTTTTGTATGTATGTTTTCTGATTGGCTCTTCATCGATTGGAAGTTAATTCTGTTTTTTTGCGAGTTTGAAAACACAAATTTGTCTGCAGAATTCCATGGAAAGGATAAAGTACAGATCTGGAATCAATATGACCACAAAGAATGAACTCCTGATTTAGGATTAGTAAAACTTTTCTGAATCTTATCTAAACATAACTCCACTAGATGGGATACATAACATATTGAGAAGCTAAAAAGAAAGACATGAATAAATGAAACGTTTGTGTTGATCAAAAACTTATTTGGAAGGGACGTCTCTTTGCATTTACAGAGGAATTAACCTCAAGCGCAAACCTAAGAGTGGCTCCATCCAAGGAGCCTCTGTTCACCCGTAAACTGGACATCCTGGAGGTCATTGAAGGTCGCACCGCCCGGTTTGACTGTAAGGTGAGCGGATCACCGGCTCCACGAGTCACATGGATGCACTTTGGTAAGATATTCCAGCCTTTCTTTCTAATGAACCGTTGTCAAGATGCAGAAAAGAAATGCCTTGTTTGATGGAACGTTAATGTTCTTTCAGAGACGAGAGTGGAGGAGAGCGATAATGTTTGCATCCTTCAGGAGGGGGGTCGCCACTCGCTTGTCATCACCCACGTTAGCGGCGACACAGAAGGCTTCTACACAGCAGTCGCACAAAACATTCATGGAAAGTCTGAATGCACCGCTGAGCTCTACATGCAAGAACCCCGAGCTGCCATCGCCTCTCACATGTAAGGGAAATAATCTATATGTTAATCCATTTGCTTTAGTGTCTTTTTAAAAGCTTTGAAAAGGGCGAACAGATGATTTATGTTTTCAAGGCAAAATGCTTCTGGAGAAAGGAAAGCAGTTTAAAGAGGCGAAAGCACATAAAACAAAAAATAAACCTGGCAAACTTTCAGTTTCTCCTTCTATCCTCCAGGTCAAAGCTGGAGAAGATGCCATCCATCCCCGAGGAGCCCGAGGTCCTGGAAAGCGAGGTGGAGAAGAGGACAATGCCAGACTTTGTCAAACCTCTGGCTGACGTTGAGGTGATCGAAAGCAAAGAGGTCGTACTGAAATGCAAGGTGGCTGGGCTTCCCTACCCGACCATCGGCTGGTACCACAACGGGAAGCGAATCGAGAGCAGTGAAGAGCGCAAAATGACCCAGCGTAAGAACAGTACCCGACCACAGTCAAAGTTGAAGTGTTTTCTAGTGGAGATGAGAAAATAAAAACGTGTGTGTCTGTTCTTTAGACAGGGATGTCCACAGTTTGGTTATTCGGAGTGCTTGTCACTCTCATGGGGGCGTCTACAAGGCCGTCATCTCCAATAAAGTGGGCAAAGCCGCCTGCTACGCGCATCTATACGTCACAGGTAAAGACGGAGGATTCAGTTTTAATGCTAAAGTTGAGATAATACGGAATATATCATTGAATATGTATTCATTCTGCTCTCATTTGAAAATAGATGTTGTTCCTGACCCTCCTGATGGTCCTCCAGTGATCGAGGCTATCACAGGGAAAACTATAAGCCTCAGCTGGAAGAGACCAAAGAGGCTGGACACTTCATTTGGTAAATAAATGAGCCGTTTATGGTACCATTTTTTGGCTTACAGCACTGGCAGGGAATCATAATTAATGACAACACATTTAAAAAACTAAAGAATCCTCCTTTTTCCTGCGTCTTAAGACACTCACTGTGTTGTATTATCGCCTGGATTTAGTAAAGAACCATTATATGTGTTTGCAGATGCTGGCTCCTTGCTTTATGTAGTCCAGCAGCAGCCTCTGGGTTCGATCCAGTGGTCTGTGGTGGCATCAAACCTAAGAGAGACCAACTACACCGTCACCTCTCTGTCCAAGGGAGTCCGCTACGCCTTCAGAGTTCTGACCTCTACTGGAAAGACAATGAGCAAACCCTCACCCTCGACTGACCTGGTCCAGCTGCTGGACAGAGGTAAATGCTCAAAACGGTAACAAATACATTTTTTAAAGTAAAAGATGAGCTTTATTTGATTTCTGACTGTTTGATTTTATATCTTTTACTCCTGCAGGACCTTATTTGAGAAAAGCACCGATCATTACGGACAAACCAGACGTGGTTTATGTGGTCGAGAACCAACCCGTGTGCATCACCATCACGCTGAACCACGTGCATGCAGTTGTCGTCTGGAAAAGGTTAGTCTCTATTATCACAAGTGATGGCTTGGTATGTACATAATAGTGTGCAGAGACCAGTGTTTTTGGTGCAAAATAAGACAAGCAGTAATGTACCGGCCTTCAAGACAAGTAAAGTGCATCTGAGGTTTTCCACAGGCTGCAGCTGAATGCATGAGTTTTAGATCTTTGTTTAAAAACTGTGACAGTGTCTGAAGTGCAGGAAGCTCATTTCACACACACGGCAGCAGAGGTCACCTCTCAGGAGCCGGAGCACTGCTGGTTTTCATCTCATTTCTATTTACTTCAGAGAGTGTTTAATACATCGAAATAGATTGTGCCAACACACTTATCCAAACCTCTACAGACCAGGACTGAGGAGCACCACTGAGCAATGCTTGGATTGAATTTAGCATTTGAGGTTCTCTGCGGAGTTCTGCAGTTTCTCTAAGGACAGCTTTAATCTCTGTCTGCAGGATTTCAAGAAGGTGTTTATTACCTGGTGGTTTCATTTCTGGTATCCTTGCAAGTCTATACCTTGAATGTGTTCCATTTATACCTGTTTACTTATTTTACATTTCAAGTACCCCTTACAAAATAGCCTTCTGTCTGTTTATAATATGCACTGTCCCTGAGAAAAAATCAATATCAGTCTTTCTTTTTAGTCTCTTTTTAGGCCTTGTACAGCTCTGACTGTGGAATATTTTCTCTGCTGTTCCCAGGAGAGGGGTGGTGTTGGTCAACAAACCGGGAGTGTACGAGATGAGCATGCCAGACGACGACCAGCACACCCTCAAGCTTCAGCGAGTCAAGAGCGCCGACATCGGTCAGCTGGTTGTCACCGCCAGCAACCAGTTTGGCAGTGACCTCTGCACGCTGCAGCTGGCCATGGCAGGTCAGCGCAGTTCAGGCAGAGCAGCACACGATAAATTTAGAGTCTCTGCTCGAATCCAAAGAACTTACTACTACTTACTTCTGACAGCAGCAGAGGCCAACAGGGAGAAGCAGTTTGTAATTTAACTTGAGCCTCTGCTATTTGGAGTACAGAATCATAGAAATAACTTTTAATGTACCTTACTTTCTTCAGACTCCTGCCTTGTTTATTCATACATGAGTTTAAAAAAGGTCAGAGTATGCAGGGGCTTTTAATCTTATCAGAATGAAGCCAAAAGAGCTGAAAAAGTAGAACTGATTTATACAGCACATAGGGTAGTGGAAACTGTCATGCAAAAACTTAAGCATAGACTTCCGACTCTACTCTCCAGAAATGTTATCAACATTTATTGTTTGTCATCATTTTTTCTACCTCTGTAGTGCCTCCAAAGTTTGAATCCATCATGGAGGATGTGGACGTGAGCGTTGGGGAGACGTCCCGCCTCGCTGTTGAGGTTGAAGGGAAACCAGACCCTGATATTCTGTGGTACAAGGTATGAGTCATGATAGGTTTTACTAATCGCAGAAAATATTTAAAGTGAGTTAGTATATCAGTTAGTTTGTCTTAACTTTGCATCAATAATAAAACAGTGTCTTGGACCACATTGATGCTTTCTTGCTCTTTTGCAGGATGACGTGCTTCTCACTGAGAGCAGCCACTTCACGTTCGTGTACGATGACCCCGAATATTCCCTCGTCGTCCTGAACGCTCGCCCTGAACACTCCGGTGTGTACACCTGCACCTCCAAGAACCTGGCCGGCTCCAACTCCTGCAAGGCTGAGCTCACAGTTCATACAGGTCTGCAACAGTTACAGTCTGCAGAGGCAGGAACGATGCATGAGTTCTAACTCTGTGAGACACCAAACAATGAAAGAAACAAGAAAGTGGAACCTGTCATGATTAATTCTCATGGTTTGGTTTGATAAAAATGATTAAAAAGTAGTTCATATATTAAAAAAACAAAGATGTTTTACCAGAAAATGGAGCTCCAACATGCTCTGTTGGTATTTAAAATTTATTTGAGTTGATGTCCGTTTGCTGATCTACTTCTCTCAATATAAGCTAGCCGTTGTTGAAAATTGCGCCTCTAAATCTCGACCATATGGGCGTTACCACACGGTGTTTTGAGACTACAATATGAAACCATCTGTCTCTATGCTGGCACACACTTACAGCCAAACACACACACACTCATAAAAGGCCTCTGTTGGTCCCCGCAGAGCGACAAGAAGCAGCCGAGCCAATGGAGGACGAGGGAACCATCCTGAGGAAGATGAGGCGCTTGACGGATTATTATGATGTCCATAAAGAGATAGGGAGGTGAGTGTGTGTTTATGTGTGTGCGTGTGACCGACCACACACTCATGCTGTTTGCATCCAGTCACACGGAAAGTACATGGACGTTAAAGGCTGTTTTGAGGGTCAGGCTGTGGGAGGGACATGAGGCTACACCTGCTGAACGACAGCAGACGAGAGATGAGTCACCAGACTGAGAGGAGGAAATACATCAGATAACAGATGATTGTTTTGGTCCGACTCGCTGCAGGCAGACATTTAATGTGAATTTTAGAGCGAATGGAACAGAAAAATAAGCAAGACGGGAAGCTGTCACACAAGACACTCAAATGGACGTCAAAAGGTTCATTTCTTCTCCAAAACAACACAAAAAACTCCCAAAGAGAATGAAAGTTTTCTTGTAATATGGTTCTTTCATTTTCATTCAAATAGAAAGCATGCACCTCTCAAACATAAATACAGCTAACCTTTGCATAAAAGACAACCAAACTCTGTTCTTTTTTTATTAGCCTGCAAGTGTGCACTTTAATAACAGCCTTGCTCTGAAATGAGGCTTCAGTCCTGCTCTAAATGTTTACATCTCTACCGTGTGACTGTGCTTTGTCTTTCACTTTGTGGAGTTATTTCTGCAAAGGATGGTACCAACGATCTCTCGATTCAACATTTTTACTTAAGAAAATCTTGTTTCAGTCGATTAACCATTGATTAAACTTCTCACCGTGCTGTTCTCATGTATAAGGCTCTAATATATAGTGACATCACAATTGGGTGTGGCTACTCAGGCGATAGAGCTCAGTGCCGACCACATCGAAGAAGTGAAACATATTTCAACTTCTAAACGAAGACGGATATTTAACTGTTCAACCTGGGGTCGTTTTAAAGCCAACAATGGGAGAATGTGGCTCTTATAACTTTTCAAAGATTAAACCTCCACTCTCTGATGTTCTGAGCTTCTTACTGACATCATTCGCTGACGTTTGAGAGCTCCTAAAGGTCTGTGAGCTGACATCTGACCTCATCTTATTTGTCAGGCAGAGGTCTTCTGTTAAAAAGGGACAAAACAACCTTCCATGCTTGAATATTTGTTAAATGTTGTGACTCCTGCTGTTATAAGTAAGAACAGAAGACAAACTACTTATTCAGTACATATTGAACCCAACATCTTTTCTCTGTTTTAACACAGGGGAGTGTTTTCTTATGTGAAGAGGGTGAATCAGAAGAAGGGGAAGTCCGAGTTTGCTGCCAAGTTCATCTCCGCTCGAGGGAAAAGGAAAGCTGTGGCCCTCAGAGAGATGGACCTGCTGTCTGAGCTGGACAATGAGAGGATTCTCTATTTCCATGACGCCTTTGAGAAGAAGAACGTGGTGGTGCTCATCACAGAGTTGTATCCTTTTACTGCAGTTTCATTTCCAATGACAGATAGACTGTTTTACGACAGTATATGGCACTCACTCTGGGTCCTGTTGTTTCTAAGACCACACACATTCACATTTTAGCCAAATATGATCATATTAATTCAGTCATTACCCTTCCTTCAGCCTTCTTTCAAATTTCCTCCGCTTCATCGTGGAACACAAGTGCTCTTAAATGCATCTCAAGGACACTAAAGATCCACAGCATTAATCCTAATGTCTTCTGCAAAGCCCTGGAGGCATGAATGGAGTGCAGCACCGCTTTTTCTCTCTGACTCATCGCCGATGAGTGGAATTAGCCAGAGATGGGATGTGTGGGAGTTTTTGCTCATTTATAATTCATTTCTCATGCACCTACCTACCTACCGCTTGGACTCTGCAGGCGAGTCGCAGCTTTGTTGTTTGTTTTTTTCTTTCCTTAACTGCCGTACGAAGATGTCACGAGGAGTTGCTGGAAAGGATGGCCAAAAAAACAACAGTGAAGGAAGTGGAGGTTTGTTATGCTGCTGCTTACTGCACTGCGCTAACATTATGTAACATGACTTTTTCAATTCACTCCCGCCTGTTTCTCTAAAGATCCGCAGCAGTGTGCAGCAGGTTCTCGAAGGCCTTCGTTATCTTCACCAAAAAGACATTGCCCACCTTGATATAAAGGTATTAATCCATCACACTAACGCTGTTGCATCAAATGAATTCATATATTCTCTACTTTACTGTGTTGCTTTTGTTTATTATTCCCCCTTCAGCCAGAAAATATTCTCATGGCAAGTCCTGGGAGCGACCAAATCCGCATTTGTGACTTTGGTAATGCAATTAAATTGGAGAAATCGGAGGAGTTTTACTGCAAATACGGCACACCAGAATACGCCGCACCAGAGATTGTTAATCAAACTCCCGTCTCCACGGCAACAGACATATGGTGGGCCACCTGTTCCTGCAGGCACTACCTTGTTATCTGCAAGAAAATACAAATGTGTTCAGAAAATGTACTTGTCACTCATCTGTGCTGCTCTCCCACAGGCCTGTTGGTGTCATCACTTACCTCTGGTATGTTTTATAGCGCTCTTACGACAGTATTGAAATCAGATTATATGCATTGTATGGTTTCATTATGCATATTTGAAAGCGAGCATCTAAATCTTAATTAAGACGTGCGTGTTTAAATGAGCTGCTAATGATGTTTCCTTCTTATTTCAGCCTCACTGGCGTGTCTCCTTTTGCTGGCGAGAACGACAGAGCGACTGCCTTAAACATCCGTAACTACAACGTGGCGTTTGAGGAGAGCATGTTTTCTGACCTCTGCAAGGAAGCCAAGGGATTTGTCATCAAACTTTTGGTGGTGGACAGACTGTAAGAAGCGTAGTACTCTATCTTTGACCTTAAACGCGTATTAGTATTCTGTAAATTTGCTCCCTCCTCACGTCAAAATGTTCTTTCTCCTAGGAGGCCCAGTGCAGTCGAGTGCCTTCGTCATCCTTGGTTCAAGGTGAGTCATGATTTAGCAAAATATCACCCCGCTTCAAACTCCTCCTGTGTCATGGGAGTTTTATTTATATGTCAAGCAAGGTTAATGGTGACTCTCCTCGTTTTCTCTTACAGTCACCAACAAACAAGAGCATCAGCACAGCGATGCTGAAGCAAGTTTTGTCAAGAAGGCGATGGCAGGTAAGTCACAGTTGATGGCAAATTGATTGCCTCTTATTTCCATATACTTAATATGAGTCTTAAGTACACAAAGACTCCAGATTCTTTGTTGAGAGTCAGCCAGCCTGGTTTTATACAGAAGGAGCCTTTTATTCCATAAAGACTTAACTTTTATCCATCATTCACCAAACTCCAGTGAAAGTGAACTCTCTAAAACTGTCAGAATGAATGCTTTTCATGTCATTGTAGATATTACTTTTCAGTCCATTTCAAATGAGCAACAAACACTTTGATTTAGCAAAAGTTCTTTCTGACAGAAGCGGCCCACTAACTCAGAATAAATCAGTTTGACTCGACACTTTGCATATAAAGTAGGGGAATTTGATAAAGAGGAGTACTATCTCATGTTCTCTTTGGTCTTTTTTTTCCAGCGCTCTCTTATCAGCTACAAATCCAAGATGGTGATGCGCACGATCCCGGAGCTTTTAAATGACTCATCCAGCCACGTCTCCATCGCTGTGGCACGGCACTTAAAAGAAGGCTCCCCTCCGCCCTCCTCCTCCTCAGACTCAGATGCAGATGTGGATGAGCTCCCTTTTATTCCTATGCCCCTGTCCATGGTCTTTTCCGGTTCTAGGGTCTCCCTTAATGAGATCCCAGGGGACGAAGACGTAACTATGCGGCCCAACCTGGCTACTGATGGGGCAAGGAGAAAGGACAACATGGAGATATCAGGCACAAGAGGAGGGGCCAACAAAAGAGAAAAAGATGAAGAAGAAACTGCTAATGAGGAGGAAATAGAAAAGACAAAACGAGCTCCTCTTAAGAAAGGATCAAGTGTAGAGTCTGAGGATTCACAGACAAAAACCCGGCGGGCGACTATGAGACGAGGCAGCTCTGCTGATTCAGCACTGCTCCTCCACATCGACCCAGAAGAGGGAGATTCAAATAAAGATTCTGAGACAGGTAACAAGAGCCTGAAAAAAGCTGTTTCTATGGAACTACCCAATCGCAGCCCAAGCCCCGGAGCGGCAAAACTAAGCCAGGAGGATTACGCCCTGAAACTGGAACTGATGAGACAGCGGCTTCTCAGGGGAGGAAGCAGTGACAAAAAGATGAGCGGTCTCCGAGGGCCCTTGTTTGAAACACTCGGCATGGAAGATGAGCGACGCACAGGGTCACTGGATCGCAATTTAAGGAAATCTAGAACGGGACCGTCAACGCTCACAAGAGCAGCGTCCTCTGAGACTCCTGGAGAGGACATGCCAAAGACCAAAGTGTTTCGTAAAAGCACCTCCTTCACTCAAGGCGATTCTGAGCCCATGCCCCTGCACCGCAGGTTCGGAGCCCCCTTAGAGATCCCATCAGCAGGCAATGGTAGCATCGATGGGAAGAAGCTTCAAGAGGCGACCTCAATGTCAGCACTAGCAGAACAAGCATCTCTAGAGTCTACCTCCCCTATGAATAGGACTTCCTTTATATTCCCAACATTAGGAAGATTGGACCAACAGAACAAAGAGAGAGGACTTCAGGATATTCAAAGTATGAGTGACGAGATTACAGAAAAAAGGACCAAAAATCAGTCAGAACAGGCAGACAAAATAGAATCAGAGTCTAGATCACCTTCTGTAGTTACTCCTATAATCGTAATCGAGGAGGATGACGAGGAAGACGAGAGGAAAGAGAATCAGGAGTTACATATTGATGAAAAAGTTTTGAAGGGAAATGAGGAATTGGCACAAAATAGTAAGGCGTCATCTGCACATGAGAGTATCCTGCAATCTCAAACATCAGACAAAACCCAGCCAAAAAATCTAGCAAACTCAAACGATACAAAGTCTGCAGACACCCCAACATTACCTGAACATGCAGCAGTGTTCGCCAAAGTAGCAACAGGGGAGAGATCTCCCGTTTCCACATCATCAAACCCTGATCTCACCGCCCTCCCCCGCCAGCCTGTGCTCAGAACAGACATAAAAGACATCGACTCCGAGGAGCTCTTTGAAGCTCGGTTTAAGAAGAGGGAGTCATCTCTGACCCGCGGCCTTCGAAAACTGACCAGAAATAAATCAGAGGAAAAATCACCTGTGCTCAGCCGAAAAGGAGCGGAGGGGGGCGAAGAGGTGTACAGGCCGGGGCCGAGGGGGGCTCCGCTTGAAATGGTATCCAGAGGACTGCAGGAGAAGTCCAAATCTGTCCAGGATCTAAGAGAAGAAGATAAGGAAACAGGGCTCAGTCTGATGGGGAGGTTTTCCCTGCGAAGTAAGAGGTCAACATCTGTCGATAAGAAGGGGGAGAAACCAAAGGAGGAAAAGCAACAGGATGTGAAGGAAACTGCCGTTAGTAAGAGGGTTTCATGGGCAATTGGTCGCAGCAAGTCCCTGGATACAAAGGAGCTGAGCAGTGCACAGAGGCAGCTGGAGGAAAAAGAACAAAGAAGAGCAGAAGAGTCATCAGTTTCTGCAATGAGGAGAAAGTTTGAGTCCAAAGTGGCTGGAATCTCTGCCAAAATCAGGACCCAGTCAGACGAGAGGAAGGATAAAGACCCAGAGGGAAGTCAGAAGGATCTGGCACTAAAGGATTTGAAGAAAGTCTCAGACTCCCCAGTTCTGGCAATGAGGAACAAGTTTGAGAACAAAGTGGCAGGAATTTCCTCCAAAATCCGGAGTCAATCTGAGGAGAGAAAAGAAGACACCGAAGGAAAGAGGACACCCCTGTTTGCTCGCCATCGTCATTCCCAATCTGAGGGGCGTGGACTCAAAGGAATGGGCATCCCTGAGAATCAACTGGCCAATCAAACCGGTGCTGGTGCATCTAAAGAATCAATTGAATCCACTTCGAGCATCCAATCTGAGAGCGACAGGCGATCGCGGTGGGACAGGTGGGGTTTATCGAGGAGTAAGAAAGACAAAACCCCCTCTCAATCTGATCTGCCGTCATCCGTCCCCAAAGAGGAGGGCTTGTCAAAGAGCCAGCAGTTTATCCGCTCTGCTTCGGATTTCGCTCCCGTGTTTCACATCAAACTGAAGGACCACGTCTTATTGGAGGGGGAGCCTGTCACTCTGAGCTGCCTCCCAGCTGGAAGCCCACATCCGGAAATTACATGGATGAAAGGTTTCTCATCGAACAGTTTCTTTGGCATTATCTTTGATATATCCAGAAGCATCTGTTTGTCTTCTTACTGTTCCAGTTTCTCTCTTTACAGATCGTAAACCACTCGAGGTGGAAGACCGAGTCAGCCTCGTCTCCCACCCAGACGGCCGTCAGCTTCTTATGATCATGAAGTCCAGCCGGAGGGATGCTGGAGTTTATGAATGCGTCGCTACTAACCCCATAGCTACCATCACCACCTCCTGCACACTCTCCATAGCCTGTAAGTATCCCAGAGTGAGTCCAACGTGTTGTTTCAGAGTTCATTTGTTATTAAGTCCAATGGGAAAATTCTTCTCTAATGTCAGCGCTGCAAATTGAATTAGTTCTTTTTCCAGGAGTTTGAGGGCTTCTTTCCTTTTATGGTCATACAGTAATTATCATTCAAGTATGATGTATTTTACCTAATTACATTTTTAATAGCAGGAAGAATGGTTTGACTATTAATCCAGCTGGCATGAATATTAATGTCAACAGATTAGCTTTACAGTAGATTAACTTAATGGATTCTTGGCTCCTCTCGTATTCATCATGTATTAGGAATAAATGATGCTTCCTGCAATCTGGCAGCTCATTTTCAAGACTGCAGTCATGCCTTTGCACAAGTGGTGTGTAATGAGAACGGTGCTGCTTCGAAAACAATAATAATAAGACCTTTGAGGCGTCAGTGGGGAATATATTGCTCAGCTGTCTGGTGCGATCTGTTGCATTTGAACTTGATTTGTTACTGCTTCGGACATTTCGTGTCGCTAATCTCAGCCGATGGAGCTACTCGTCTCTCCCTGATAATCTATCAGCAGTGTGAAAAGTGCTTCAGACATCTTATCTCGCCTGAAGAATTGGCTTCTTTGTGTCTGCAGGTGTACAAGCTTTATTGGAAAATGCATTTTAGAACTAAGGGAAGGACGGTGTTAGTGTCAAGTTTGGTTTGATGCAACGACAAACGTATCACTGATAGCAAAAATACAATGTGAATGATACACAAGGCATTTTATTGTAAACACAGAGTGTCTCATTAGTCTACCATGTTAGTTCAACATCCTGCAGACACAAGAAACTGGAAAAACATGAGCATTAAACATGGACAGTGATGATTTATTCAAGTAAACCACAGCTACATGAGACAATGATCATCAATATACATCAAACAGACAATACATCAGGATGTTATTGATTGAAAACCGGGTGTCACAGTAAAAACATTACCCCTGGAAAATGAGTAACAATGCAGGTACTGTGCAAAGATTCCAGAAACACTTTTTATGGTGGCCTGGGAAGGACATAGTTCAGTCTCGCCTGTATGGTGAAACAGTCTTAAAGCAATGCACATAAAAACACTGCTGTAGTCGCACTTGTAAAAGCATGCACACTTCACAGTGAAAAGGGTTAGGGTTTTGCACTCCTTCTTTATTTCCTACCTCTCTTTTGCCCTCCTTAAGGTGTCCCAAAACGGCCCGGGACCCCTGAAGTCCCCCAGACTTACAACAACACGGCCCTGGTGCTGTGGAAGCCAGCAGACACCAAGTCTCCATGCAGCTACAACCTGGAGAGGAAGACAGAAGGTGGGGGAGAAGTGACTTTTTTATTCATCATTTTCTAGGATATAGTTTTTTGTTGCTTTTTTCCCCTTATATTTTATTGTCAGGAAAGTGAAATAAAACTCAAAGATTTTAGCTCGAGGAAGGTGTCGGTGTTTAAAAAGCTCTGACAATATTTGGCTTTGTAGCGAATGTGGAGAAGGGCTTGTGGAAATAAGTTTCCTAATCCACAGACACCAATTAGAGCGAGAAAATGAGTCGGTCCACGAGGGAATACAAACTGTACTCAAACTGCTGCTGAAGCTTTTTGTCATTATGCAACTTTAATCATAGTTATGTCATAATGCAGGCGAGGAAAATGAAGTCTGCAAACTTGGAGTGGCAGACTCAAAGACTCAGAGCTCGTTAATATTTATTGAACTTTTTGAGCCTGATGGACTTGATTCTGGCATGTGCCTCGTCGCCTCATTCCAAATTTCATCTTTGCCAGGCAGCGTAGACTTACTCACAGAATAGTGCTTTAGCAGCCAATGTACATTTAATGCAGGTCTGTTTCACGGTGTGTGCTAAATAAATATGATACTATGACAAGAAGGCAAACACAGCATTAAATAATTTGCATAGACCTCACAGTTTACATAATAAATGATTTAAAGCCTTAGTTTAGTCTATGAACGTAGAGTATCGCCAGTGTATTTGTTTGACAACACCGCCATCTGGTGTTCAACTTCTGAACTGCGACAAGCAGCTTTATTCAAAGAGAACAAAACCAAACAAGGTTTTTTTTGCTCTACTTTTTACATTTTTCCACCCAGAAAATATTTACCATAAACATTTTTTTTAATCTAGTTTGCATATTATCCTCTTCATTAACTCTTGATTTACTCACAAAGAACATAACAATCATTAATTTCTTTTGCCCTCTCTTCTGCAGGTGATTCTAAGTGGCTGACTGTCGCCACAGGGGTTGTCGACTGTTACTACAACGTCTCCGATTTACCACCAGGGGGCACCTTTAGGTTCCGTGTCTGCTGTGTCAACAAGGCAGGACAGGGGCCGCACAGCAGCAGCTCTGCTCCAGTCAGCCTGGACTCAACAGGTACATCTGCACACTGTTAAAACACTCATTAGTTTGTCTGGATATTGGTCTATATACGAATAATGCCAACATAAAAGAATAACAAGATGCAATAAAAAAGGTAAATTCTCTGAAAAACTTTTTATGATATCTCACAATAAATCTCCATGTAGCCTAACTTGTCTGTGAAGAAGTACTTTTTACTATACACGTGAATAAAATCAAGTCTAAAAAGCAGATATTCTAAAATCATAAATTAAGGAATCAGATATTTTTCATTCTGTGTTTTTTTTTTCCACAGCTGGACGAGCTCCACCTGCCGTAGCTGTTGTACAAACCGCTCCAGCCCCACCTGTTGTCACCTCTTCAGCAACCATACTTCCTCTGAAACCAGTCCAGAGCAACGCTCCCAGGATAACTGTCTCCACCATCACCTCCACCTCCACCTCTCCTACTCATGCAGTCTCTCCTTCTGCTCCACCTGCAGGAGAAACAACCAAGGACATTCAAAAGATAAACCCCACTCTTCCATCTTCACCCCCAGTCAAAGCTCCTCCACCTTTTGTCCTCCCCAAACCACAGAGTCCTATAAACGTGGTGTCTCCTATGACCCAGACAACACCTATATCCTCGCCTCCTTCTCTTGTGACTGCACCAGCAACTCCACCCAAACCCACTGTGGCTTCTGTGCCTCAGTACGTCCCAACCACGACTGTCACTGCTCGAGTCGCCCCGAGTCCTATCTCCTTTACCCCACAAGTGCTGCAGAGCTCCAGCCTGAGCCCCATCGCTGACGGGGCCAATACCCCCACCAGAGCAACCCCATCGGGACGAGCTACACCCTCCACTACTCTACGCCAGGGGGTGCCACAGAAACCGTACACTTTCTTGGATGAGAAAGCAAGGTGAGAGAGAACAGAGAGGAGACACATTTGAGCAGGAATATTTGTTTTTTATCAGTCGTGTAACAGGATGTAAAGCTCAACTAGTAAACACTTGGTTCATGATTTTTATTTTAGAATACGACAATATGTTGCTGATCTATAAAAGAAGCCATGAAACCCACTTGAAGCAGACCTGAGTCGCTGCTGATCCCCGTAAAACGAGTTAATTACATTTCTTTTCATGCTCTGCTTTATTGACTGATAATTTAACACACTGTCAGACCTCCCACTGTGCTCAGACTGCTGTTCAAGGGACGTCTGTACGGGTTTTATGTCTTAAAAGTGGTTCATTTAAGGTGTCGAGAGATATTTAATTGGCTTTCTCCAGGAATAACAACACAACATGAACTCAGTTTAGGCCTACACACACAAAGCAACAGAGGAACAAAACATTTGATTTATATGTGCGTGTTTTTTCTCAGGGGTCGCTTTGGAGTCATCCGAGAGTGCCGTGAGAACTCGACGGGTAAAATCTACATGGCGAAGATCATTCCCTACAGCCAGGAGGACAAACAAGGCATCCTGAAGGAGTACGAGATCTTGAAGTCGCTCCACAATGAGAAGGTCATGGCCCTGCACGAAGCCTACGTCACGCCGCGCTACCTTGTGCTGGTGGCTGAGTACTGCACGGGCAAAGAGCTCCTGTACAGCCTCATAGACAGGTAGGAGAGGAGATGTGTCACCTCAGAAAATCCTAAAAAGTTCGATCAACTATCACTTAAACAAATAAAATCTTCCTCTGCTGCTTCTGACAGATTCCGATACTCCGAGGACGACGTCGTTGGCTTCTTAGTCCAGATCCTGCAGGGAATCGAGTACCTCCACAACCACCGCATCCTCCACCTGGACCTGAAGCCCGACAACATCATGGTGACCAACCTGAACGCCATAAAGATCGTGGACTTTGGCAGCGCTCAGAGCTTCAACCCGCTCACCCTCAAACACCGGGAGTCAGGAGCAGGAACGCTGGAGTACATGGGTGAGCCCAGAAATCCACGTCAGAATAAAATCTGCTCACTTTTCAGTAGATCCGACTTGATGACCCTGATCTTAACATTTCCAATTTCTCATCCTCCACAAAAACAATCCAAGCCCCTGAGATGGTGAAAGGTGAAGTGGTCGGGCCTCCTGCAGATATTTGGAGCGTTGGAGTCGTCACACACATCATGTAAGAGAATTCACTCAGATTTTCCCGTTGTCCCAGCCCGTAACATTTAATCACTGCATAGTAACCTTTTTTCTTAAAGTTTACACGAGGGAGCTACCTGCTCTCAAACGCCTCACCAACCACTTCCGCGCATGCTCATCTCAACAACTAGAGATCAATCAAATAAACACGCAAGTCTTTAACTGTGTTTTGGTCATGTTTGAACCTTGATCTTTGCTTTGTTAACTACAGGCTTGGTGGACGGCTGCCCTTCGAAGATAAAGACCCCGTCCAAGTGGAATCTAAAATCCTGATGGCGAAGTTTGACCCCTCAAAACTCTACCCTAATGTGTCCCAAAGTGCCTCTGCCTTTCTCAAGAAGATGTTGAGCAGTTACCCATGGTGAGGGCATACAAAATGTTCACTTTACACTCCTGTTAAGAGAAGAAAGAAATATTTAAATTCTGTCATCTGTACTTTCAGGGCTCGCCCGACGACGCGTGACTGCTTCACCCAGGCCTGGCTGCAGGACTCGTACCTGATGAAGTTGAAGAGACAGACCCTCACCTTCACCTCCAGCCGCCTCAAAGAGTTCCTGGTGGAGCAACAAAGCCGCCGCACAGAGGACGCCACCAAGCACAAGGTGCTGCTGCGCACCTACCAGAGCTCACCCAAGTCTCCGGGCTCTGGGAGCACATCGCACGTCTCCAGCCCGAAGTGAGGTGGACGGTGAAAACGCAGCAACGCATATTTGTGTTGGAACTTTTTGCATCTTAAGTCGTCTGTGAACCAACTGTGCATGACAACTGTCCGCCTGGGGATGTGCAGACAGATGGAAAAAGCAGAAATATCTAAGGAGAAAAGGAAGGGGATTAGGTTTTATTCTGGATGACTTCAACATTCAACACTAGTGGGACAAAGAGGAAACGAGAACACAAAGAGAAGCAGACACAGTATCCTTTTTTATGAATGGATGAAGTTCAGACCTGCGCGTCATCCACTGAAAGGACACAGGATGTTCTTTGGTTTTCTTTGATTGCACAATTTCTCTGCCACATTGTGAGTTCTGAAATTGCACATTGAAAAAACCGTTGGTCTCCACTGTGCACGATCAGCCTGGAACATTAGCGTGTATCATTAGCGTTTCTACTCGTTTGTGTCCCTGAATTTAGTAGTCAACAACTCATGTGAATGTACCACGACGATTTAAGCTGCTAATTTATTTTGCATTTACTGTTACATTTTAAAAACCAAAAAATAGATTGTTTACTTTTTCATGTTAATTTATTTGCATGTGTGTGCGCGCGTTAGCATTTTAGATCCACTTTTTGAATACGAACCGAAGGGGAGAAAATCTAAACAAAAACAAGGAAGTGTCTTTGTGATCGGTGTTAGGATTAAAGAAATACTTGTGGACAATTTGAGGATGAGCTAGGACTTTTTTTGGTCTAACTTCTTGTTCTGTGGTTAAACTGAACTCTAACTGTAATACAAAAGCAGTCCGTAAGTTGCTGTTGTTTCTCAGTATTACCCGTCGCATCACCCAGTCAGTGCCTGAATCGGATAAATATCCAAAATCTTGATCTTGTAAATGTGTCTCCATTGGTTCTAATTTACAAGCGATGAATTCTTTGAACATGGCAAATGTTTGACTGCAATATTTGGACTTTAGAAACATACAGATGCTTCTAGATTCTTACACACATGCATACATGGAGAACATGCAGTCCTTGTAATAATAGATCGTCTCTTGTGTGTTGATCTATCGCAGTGTTCCTTTTTGTATGAATTTGGACGGTTGAAGATTTGTAAATGTACCAATTTGCGGTGTTTATATGTGGAGAAAAGTTGAAAATGTTTTTATGAGATAGACTGTAATAAACTATTGATACAATTGGGAAAAGAAATTTGTTTTCTCTCTGCAATGAAGTTTTTCGTTTTTGAAACGTCTCCTGAGAACATTAATGGGATGTTTAACTTTCTAATAAAAGGCCTTGGTCATTGTCTCTCCTCTAGGCTCCCTGAAAACCTCAAGGACCCCTCATGATGCCTGAAGTCTGGTATGTGAACCTCTTCACCAATGAAGCAAGAGCAGCTCCTTCCATCTCTTTGACTGTTTCCTGTTCACTTTATCTTGCACTGTTATGCAAAAGACAGAACAGAATGTTTCATACAAAGGTTTAAAATGACTCGATACGTGATTGTGGTGTTGTCTGATTTGTACCACCAAGCACAGATGTTAAGAACAGGAATGGCTTGATTCCATCCAGGTGTGCCAGTTCCAGGTCTCTGCTTTTGATCATGCACTCTCACGTTGACATTCATATTTACCCTGTGCGTTTCTCAAACTGTCAAGTCCAAATATATGTTGTGCTTGGCAAAAAATGGCCTGTTGTCCTTTACGGAAATACTTACCAAAAATGAAGGATCTACTGGCCGTTGGAAAAAGGACAGAAATGTGATGAATGAAACCAAATACAAGGTGAGTTTGCAACATTTTCCTGTGAAATCTTTTGTCTTTATTGGCCTGGTATGCTTACACATACAAGAAATGTGACTTTGATAAACGGTGCTCTATATGTACAAAAGTAGAACATTAAATATGAGCAATAAACAAACAAAGACTAACACAAGACAAAATAAGACGAGTGCAGCGGTGAGGAGTGGGAAAGAGGCTGAAATTAACATAAGTCTTGTACTAAGGTAAGACACGGGTTGATTTACAGTTTTTACAGAATTTACATCAAGGTAGTGTGCATAATAACTTTATTTATATTGCTTTAAAAAAATGGTTTACAAAGTGTTTTCAGCATAAAAAGAACAAAGCATGAGAACCTAAAACACAGAAGAACATAAACTGCAAAAGAACCTAACAAATATGTTTAACTCAACCATCATAAGACCCCAGGCAACACAAGAAGACAACAACAGGAGTTGAGACCGAGAAAACCAAAGATGTAAGATGATGTAGGCAACTAAAAGAAATAAAAAAAGTTCAGCAATAAACACAGGTAAATAAATAATAATAAAAAGATAGCCTTCAGGGTAATAAAATAGAGCATTACTAAATGAAAGAGCCATAAGAGCAATGAATGAAAATAAAACAGTAACAAGAATTAAGAGCATTAACAAAAGAGACATTAGCCTAAACAACAAAAATGAATAAGACGTGTTAAAAGCAACAACATTTAAATTGAGGATCACGTTATTAAAAGAATAATAAGAACAAAATAACATGAACAAGTTAAATGACAGTAAGAGGGTGAGGTTGTCAGATGAAGAGGGTACCAGTATTTACAAGATTAAGTGAGTGACAATAACATGTGGATAAGTAATCTTATTTACATTCACAGCGTTACAATATAAAACCAAATACCATTGTTAAACATTTGCATAATACTTAGGTTTGTCTAATGTTTACAGTCTGTGTCTAATGTTTACAGTCTATGCCTATGGTCTACAGATGCAGCCAGACTTCAGAACAGCTGCTGTAGTTTTGCACAGAAAAAGAGTCTTAAAAGCGGAGAGAGGACTGCACTTGTGCGACGCTCCCTAACTTCAGGCGGTTTCAAGGGGACCCAAACTGGGCGTTTCTTAGCTGCTGCTGCTTCTGCAGAAAGTTTGACTCTTTAGCAAGTGTTTTACTAACAGCTGTCCTTACACAACATCTGTAAAAACACACAGCTACACATGCACACACTATGCAATCCGTATGTGGTGAAAACACAGGGAGTGGGTTCACGCTTTAGCATCATTCATAGTTTCCTGATATCACAGGACTGTCCGCTAGCTCAGGTTTGAGCGTCGATGCAGCTTTTACGTGAGCTAGTTTGTCCTTTAACGTCATGATAACGTAAAGCACAATGTTTATGCCGTCTGTGCCGTATTGTACAACTTTATTGGTGTAAATGGCGTCATGCATGTCGTTAGGCATTGTGCAGAAAATACATTCAGCTGCGAAAAGTCTGGTGTAGCTTAGCAAAGTTTGCAGCAATTTTGAAAAAAACTGAAAACTTTATTGACACATTGGAGCTTCACACTAGTTTTTCACTACAGCAACAACGCACTGCAAGCTCCAGGAAGTCGACACTTTATAATAAAAATGACAGTAAATTAAAAGATAAATAAATAATCCAACTAAAAATATTACGAGTCATTTTTTTCTCCTCTGTTTTGTTACTATTACAAATTTAACAAGTGACAATACCATAGACTGTACAAAGACAGAAACAACGAAGATTTCTTAACCATTAATCCAAATTAAACCAATTTCACCCATCCTAAAAACTTGACTTTAAACTTATTAATATTAAGAAAGCTATAGCTATACTGTAAACCTGATTCAAGATTTATTCAAATATGAGGATGTTTGAATGCCTTTCAATTTTGTTTGGTGTATTGACAATTTGTTAACAGCTTTTCCTCTCTTTTATTTATTTATCTTATGTTACTCTGTTTGTTTCAGTTTGTATTTATACCCGAGCCCTTTTTGATGGATGTGGCTTCTCTCAGAGCCTTTGTTAGATATTGATGCAGAAATCTGTCTTTTTTTGTGTTGTGTTTTTTTTTTACTAGACCTTGAGTCTGTAATAAAGTTTGAATTGAAAATTGAATTGATGATTTGAAAAAAAGTTTATATTACAAAGATAGAAATTGACACTAATTCATTGATGTGTGGTGTGGTGTGCACAAGCAGATCCTTATGTGAGGAATATGAGTACCAACTTAGTTAACAAATGTGCATTCAGTAAAGTGTTCTTTCTGTTTTGCAAATTTGCTGGTGTTTAGATGTGATTTAGCAAGTTCAGGCAGAAGTTTTGAGCAACTTTGTTCCAGGCTACTTTAAAGATGCACTGTGGAGTTTTAGTAGAGAAATGTGAAAGTTGGAGAAGTGTGATTCTGTGGTATATGTTCATAACTCTAAACACAAACTGTCCTCAGAGGGAAATTTGGTCCCCTTGAACGCTGTTTGAAGATAAAATGCTTTGCTTTAAAGTTATGGTGATGGGCCCGCAACAGTGACACCTGGTAGCTTTTTAGCTTTAAACAGTGTTCAAGGGACCCATTTTTTCCTTTCAATAAACTTTGTGTGTTTAGTTCAGAAAATATAGCATAGTATTGTTTCAGTTCTCCAACTTTCAAATGTCACTGCCATACTACACAGTGCACCTTTAAGGGATCATCTTCCAGCTTGCAGACGCCAGAAGAGGGAGTGTTGCGCGCGGCCATTCCCTCACTGCGCCACTTTAAGTGAAATGGGAAGCCTTGAAACCTCCATGTTTGTATCTTGAAATTGCGAGCGGAGTTGAGCACCATATTGAATCAAAGTTGCCACCAGCCTGTCAAATGTTGTGTTACTTTTCGACTTCAAACTTTCAACGAGTTCCGACAACATCTGGAGAGTAATGGACGCACTTTAGGAGACTTTGTTGCGATGTTTCCTGAGCCGCTTCAGCCTCGCTTTGGTTCATGTTGAGTTAATGCAAGCAGCGAGTTGGCGAACAAATCTCTAACTTTAAAGTGTGAGCTCAGCACTGTGGAGCAGACCTGGGTGTGATGGACAATCCGTCCTCAGTAATCACACAAGTCAGCCGGGATGAAGAGGGAAATAAAGCCGCAGGAGAGAGGGGTAAGTGTGGACTTCTTTTTTGCCCCGCTTTGGCTCAGCTGCACTCATGTCAGAAAAAGTTTTGAAGAGTTCATTACCCTCAACTTTGACTCTGCATATTTAACCTGCTTTAATTTAACACCACGTAAGAGTTACTGCACTGTTTTACCCTTTTTAAATGTGGACTACAAATAGGTGAAAACTGTCACCGTTTTTCTGTTTTGCATAGATTATGGTTGCGGCCCAGATGAAAGTAAAGGAAGTGACGTAACAATGCGCGAGTAAGATAGTTGTAATATTTTATTTAAAGCTGTTCAGCAAATGTCAAATATAATACTCACAAATAAATGAAGGATGAAAATGTAAACATAAAAATATACAGGAACATCTGCTCATGTGTTATTGTTAGTTTGACGTAATGTGTGCATTGTTAAATAAAGAAAATTAATCTAAATATATCGACATTACATGACCAAGCTAAGTAATTACACTGATATTATTACGTTTTTGTGAAGTGTTGTGTAGCTATTCTCTATTTGTCTAACATTATATTTGGAGACGTCTTTACTATTTTAAACGTAAATGTAATAAACAATAAAGTTTAAAAAAAAATGTAGATTTAACTTTAATATTTAGTCTATGCTCAAACCAATTGATAATGCTCAAATTAATTCTAAATATTGTAAAATCAAATACAAATCCTGCTACTTAAGAGAGACTTCTGGTTTTATTACAAATATAGAAAATTAGAAATATATCAAAAAGTCAACATAGGCCCATTTTGAAGCCTTAAAAGCCATATAAGCTAAATAATGAGGTATTACAAATTAAAAACAGCACCATTGTTAGAAGAAATAATCTAAAGAAAAGTGTCTCAGCCTCAGTAAACATCTGTGGTTACATTTGAAATAACTGTTTACCTGACTCTTCTAGCATCTTAAACTTCTCCTCTGTTTCCTTTGTAACTAAATGTGAGGCTTGTTGAATTGATTTCCACAGTCACTTTATCAGCAGCTCTGCGCTCACAAGTATAGATTTCTGCCGCTGTGACTGTACACACAAACCAACGACAGAGCTCAGAGTGTAAATGCAGGTTACTGAATAATCAGGTGGCCTGTCGGTCATCATCCCTGAGAATACTCTGCCTGCTGTCCTCGTAGTAAAGGCCGTATCATCACATTTTAACTATCTAGTGTCCCATCCAGGCTTCCATACTGTCACATTTAATTAAAAAAACACACCTTTATTTGTATTCAGGCATGTTCATTGACATTGTGTTGGATTTTTGGACATTCAAAGATAATGTGGGATGTTAAGCAGCAGCTCTTTTGTAAATGTGTAGTAATCTGTTACATAAGCATGTCCCCACACAGCTGCTGTTACAAACAGCATGTTTACCCTGCTGTCCTCCCCCAAAGTGTTGTGACTTTATTCAAAAAGTTTATGAGCTTCAGCAAAGCAACAGAAAACTTTTGGTTTCAGTGTAACAGGAGTTTCACTTTGAGTTCGGATGATCTGTTCAGTTTAATGTTCATAGTTTCTTTCTTCATTTAGGCACTCCAAAAGTACCAAACAAAACTTTCCTCTGTGGTTTAGAGCTTGATGTTGTAAAACGAATGTCTCATCATGCCGACCATCTTTGATGTCTTAAGCGAAGAGTTTCTCAATGTTGGTGTCGGGCCCAAAACGAGGTGTTGCTCAACATGCCGAGTCATTAGATCACTACGACTGATTATTGACATCTGTTCCAAAAATATGCATGCTGTGAATCTAACACGACTTCTACAGATTCCTTGTCGAGCTCCCTCAGAATATAAACCAATAATGCTCGCATAAACCTGCAATCCAATTATAACATGTTTGTAGCTTCTGTAGCGAGGCTTTAATCAGATGGTAAACCAAACCAGGGCCCCCGTCCCCTCAGAAATGACAGGACCCCTAAAAGACCCGGTGAATGGGCCCTCCCAGGATATGCGTTAAATCAACGTCTGCACATTCGATCAGTACTCTTAGCGCTAACCTCCTGGCTAACATTAGCTCCCTCTGCCTGCGCTCACATCAGCCTTCGGAGAAGACTGAAATAACTTTAACACGTTCTTGTTGGGGTCAAATGTCCGAGCCAGCTCCTTCCTCTTCTTCTTCTTTCTTTCTTTTCTGGCATGCTAACTCTGTGCAGGTCCTGGAATGGCTATAGGCTACTGATGGCGACATGACTGCTAACATTGGTAGCATACACATAAAGGGTCATATCCTTTTAAGAAGAGGGGGGTTTACGTTTTGAAACAGGCTGCATTTTACTAAAATGTGTGTTTCTGTTGCTTTAAGAGGTTATGGTGATTATTAAGTTGTAAAATAAAATGTGGTCATTGTTGCTTAAAATTAGGATGGACCATGTTTTTTTTCGCTAACCTCCGTGGGCCCTCCCCATGCGACTGGGTCCCAGAAAGCTTTCCCCTTTAACCCCCCCTTATGGGCGGCCTTGGATAACACAGACGTCCAATTTTTAAACCTAATGAGCACATTATATGAAAATGTTTGGCAGACGGTGTTTCCTCTAAACTTCAACGTCAAGTTAAAGAAAATCCCCTCTTTGCAAACCAATCGAAAAGGTTTGATTAGTCTGTGTTTTATTTGTGAGTGAAATCGTCGTGTTCACGTCTGAAAAGCTGTTTCTTGATGCTGTTTGATTCAAATCAAGTGAAGTGTTTGTCACTAAATGAAGAAAATTAACAAACGTTGACATGTTAGATATAAGACCTGCCTGCATTAATGACATGTATGTATGTCTTCATCTATAAAGAGACTCCAGCTCAGAGAGGATCAGTAATGGGAGTCGATTACAGGAAGCTGTCCACACTGTCAGGCCTTAAAAATGGATCCTGGCTCATAAACAGATCTGATAAGGAGAAGTATGTGTGAACTATTCCGCCCTGTTTTCATGCAGTCATGGAGCTGAGGTTGGCATGTTCATGATGAATGGGACAGGAGGTGACATGCTTAGAATGTGTGTGGAGCAGCATTTGATCATCAGTTTAGAAATAGTGAAGATTGTCTCTGATGTGACAACAAACAGTGTCCTTCAGAATTATCTGACGTTTCTGTCTGCTCGCTCGGCTTCTGGATCTCTGATTACACAATCATTCATCTGATAGTGTTCCTTACTCCTGCATCATTTCACTTTAACGATATGAAGAAATAAGCTGCTGTCAGTAGTTTCCCCCTGATGGCTGTCTTCACCGTGCAGCTCATCTGCATTATAAAACAGTTTTCAGGATGACTTAATCGCCTGATTGTTGTTTTGCTGTAGTGCAATGAAAATACTTAGAAAGCAGCACTTAGTTCCAAACTTTGAACGAGAGAACACTTCACTTTTGTATCATAAAAACACCAACAACAACTGTGTGTGTTATTTTTTTTTAGATTTGAGAAGAAGTCAGGAGATCATCTGTTCGCTGTCTGCCTGCAGTATGTTCAATCAGCTCCGTCCTTCTTATTCTTATAAAAAGGTCTTTTTATGAATTAATGCAGGCTCTGTGTTCTGTTGTCAGCAGCCAGTTCGTCATTCTGTCGTGGACAGCGTGTGATCAAAAGATGGGAAGTTATGGAGGCTCAGGGGAGCAAATAAGGACGCTCCAAAAACGACACATGAGGGAAAGTGTTCACAGCTAGGATGGTCAAAAAATGAAACATTTAAAGAAGACAAATCGCACCAAAATCGAGAAGAACCCACTCATAAATTGGTGTAAAACATGATGGCGCGCAGCTTCCTGCACTGATACCCGTCTGTTTCCTCTTCCTGTTGTGCAGCAGAGGGCCAGCGGAGGGTCAGACGGGGTTTGAATCCACAAACGGAGCAGAGGGGGGGGAGAGAGAAAGAGGCGTGAGAGATGCACAACAGAGGCCTGAGTGTTGGTAACACGGTCACGTCCAGAGAGAGAGGGAGTGTGGAGCAGAAAGAGGCCCAAAACAAAGTGTTGATCAGAGATTTATGGGGCACGGAGACACACGGATTAGAGTGTCTGTCACATCAACTGCACTATCATTGTTTTTTTTAGCTACATGTAGCCACAGCTTTAGCGCACAGCTCCTGCTCCAGCATACCTGAGTGTGGTTCACTTTCTGTTTGGTGGGGATCAGCTGTTGTTATGTAGCACACGAACTATCCTCCTGAAGCTGAAAACTTCCAAGTGTGATGCTTGGATTCTTACTCCTTCATCACTACGTACGTTCACGTTTCAGCTCGTATTCAATGCCAGACTCTAAAGCAGCTTGTAAAGGCGTCATCTGGCTCTAAACGTTGAGCAGAGCGTGCTGGTGGATTAGAGTGAAGCTGAATTTGGTCACTGCTCGAGCTGTTTGGTTGCATAGTATCGAGGTTACAACTTGCATACCAAGCAAATTCATTTCCAGTGTCGTCAGCAGTGTTGTGCTTTTATAGGAGTTTACTCCTTGACCTTTACATTGTTGTCACAGATTAACTTTTATTTTGTGGACAGCTGTCTTGAAGCAGACTCCATGTCAGCATGTGTGCAATCATTATTACTCTGTCTTTACTGATATCATTCATGCAGGATGTACGTGCATTATGCTAACATCTGTAGCCGGGTCAATGCATTCCTTCAATGAAGTGTTAATGGCGCCTTCATAATGCCTGCATGCTTTGTAAAACTTTGGAGTGAGGTGTGAAAAGAGCTGCATGTTCATTGGTTGGTGTTGGAGGCTGTTTGCTGATGACATCACACAGGAGGTTATGTAAGAGCTCCTGGCAGCGCCCACGCGTCTCCAGGAGGGTTCGTGCACATGACAGAAGTATGAGGAGAGCTGCTCCGTGTGCTTTTTTACTGCTCTCAAATGATCGCTGACGAGGTGGGGTCAGAACTGAGGTGGCCCTGTGTTTGGGTTATGCCTTACATACAGTTATTACAGCTGAGAGGAGCAAAAAAAAAAGACGGATTGAGTGGAAAATCTAGTGGCCCTGCAGGAGAAACTCAGGGTCAAAGTTAGTCTGTCTAAAAAAATTCAGGAGTTTTTCAGGAGTTTTGATCAAGTGTGAACAAGGCTTAATGGCCTCATCAGTCATTTATTGTGAGCACATAGACGCGTGCTTTTTACAGCCTCCTCTGTAACTTTTAAAACAAAGATGCCAAAAAACAGAACGTATTCCTGCTTCTTTAATATGAGGAGGAGTCTTCATCTTCGTCCTGTTCATGTGTGTCCACAGTCTGAGTATCACAGGGTCATCAACTTACTAGATGCAAGCTTTGAAGCCCTAGTAGTGGCGAGGAAAGTAGTCCCTCCCTAAGAGAAAAGTCAACATTTCAGTACTGACCTCCTGGTCTCCCTGTGCAGGTTCTTCCCCCTCTCTGTCCTCCAAGAAGCCGCGCAGCAGAGGCCTCTTCTCCAGCCTCTTCTGCTGTCTGTGTCGGGATCAGCCTGAGCCCCTGCCCGTCAACAACAATGCCCCGCTGCTAGTGGAGGAGAACGGGACCGTCTCAAAGGTGGGATTACTGCACTTTTATGGTTCTGTTTTGACAGCAAAGGAAAGACCAAATCGGCGTCAGACAGACTTATAAATGAACGTAGATCAAATTTCTTGCATCTGTCATTCTCTTCTACGTCTTCATCTCACAAATATTTTCTTTTCTTGGACATCCAGGTGAAGCCACTGCTGCCTCCAGTGAAGTCAAAAGACTCTGGGAAGATCTGCGTGGTGATAGATCTGGATGAGACTTTAGTTCACAGCTCTTTTAAGGTAAGCACAAATATGTGCCAGGGCATTCTTTAACTGAGATCATGCAGTGGCTTGAACACTTTGGAAGAAATGTCTGCCTGCACATACAGCGGTATTTTATGACTTCAGCAGAATCATTTCTTGCAGTATTTCCTCAAACCCATAGAAACCTTTTTTTTTTCATGTTTATTTTGGTGCTTTTTCATGCCTTTATTTAGAGAGAATAAAACGACAAAAAAAGTGTAGACTGTGATTTAAACAGGATTATGCGTACAACAAGATTGACCACCCTCTGCATCCACCACCTTACATTATTAGAAAGCTATGTTAAATATTTAAAACAGCATGAAGGACGACTTCCGCCTTCGTCAGGTTGTTGTTGTTGGCTTTAAAAGTGACATTTCTGCCATCGCTGGCAAATGCCAAACGCAAACTAGCTGCTTCATGAAGCCAGATAAACACAGCGCTCCTTCATGTCCACACACAGTGCAGACTGTTTGTCTCTACCTGTCCTGAAGTCACACTCAGTTTGTCTCTCTGAAAAACAGGCCTGCAGCATCTCTTTTCCTCTCAATTTAACATCTTGTGACTATTTTTGCAGAAGAAAAACTTCAATCTGATGTCTTTCTTATTTGTTAATGTGGTAAAAAAGTCCTATTTGATTTTAAAATTCTGCTTTTTTTTCATGGTTCTCACAGCCGGTGAACAACGCAGATTTCATCATTCCTGTGGAAATCGACGGAACAGTACACCAGGTAATGTTCACAATGCCTCACAGTCCTTGTGGTTGTGGTCGTAGGTGCTGTGTGTGCGTTTAAGGGATTTGAAGACGGATGACGTTACCCTGGGTTTGGGCCTGATTCAAGTAATCCAGGATAGGTTTGTTCAGACAAGCTCAGCCTATTCCGGATGACTTGGTTCAGGAACGCTGCCCTCAGCCGCAGAAAGAAGAAAACACACGGAGGAGGAGCTTCAAGGAAACCAGAGCTGGAGTTCACTTTTGGATTGTCTGTCTGTTCTTCATATTTAGTTCCCTATTCAAGTCTTGAGTGCATTAGAGTTTGTGGCGCAGTGAAGATTTTATTTAACACCAGAATAAAGTGTCCTGCTTCCTGGAGCAGTTAAGGTCTGTAGTAACATGTTTTATATCAAAACGTAAGCCGTGCAGATACCTGATTTCAAACATCCTGCGTCCTCCAGGTGTATGTCCTGAAGCGGCCGCATGTCGATGAGTTTCTGAAGAGAATGGGGGAGCTGTTTGAGTGCGTCCTCTTCACTGCCAGTTTAGCCAAGGTGAGAACTCAGAACTGACTGCACTTCAGATGTTGTTTTAAAACAGGTACTAACTTGATGAATAAATACCAGACGCTGCAGCAAGTGATGAAGGTGGTTTCAGCAGAACAGTTTATACTGCAAATGAAATTTGTACTGTTCCAGGTTTAGAAAAATGTGGCCTCATTCATAGATCAAGCATCAAAACAACAGATTAAAGCCTGATGGTGTGCAGAATAATCGAAGTAGAGCCCTGAGGCACTACTTTCTGTCATAGTAGTTGCTTTTAATGAGAGGTGTTAACCGGCTAAATTTGGCATCAGCTGTCAAGCTCAAGATAAGCAGCGAGCACGTGATTGGCTGAAATTTGTCATTATGGAAAGTGACGTGTAAAGTACCATGATGGGAAACATTGAACCAGAATGAGCTGAGATTTCATCTTCAATTCAGGAATAACTGTTTGGTTATTTGACTACATATTTTAATAAGACTTGTAGCAGCTCTAAACGGATCACACCACTTCGTTTGTCATTGGCTCAGTACGCAGATCCCGTCTCGGACCTCCTGGATAAATGGGGCGCCTTTCGCTGCCGCCTCTTCCGGGAGTCGTGCGTCTTCCATCGAGGGAACTACGTCAAGGACCTGAGCCGCCTGGGCCGCGACCTCAACAAGGTCATCATCGTGGACAACTCCCCCGCCTCCTACGTCTTCCATCCCGACAACGCGGTGAGCTTTCTCCAATTACACGTCACACCTGAGTCACTGCAGTTGTTTGGTTGGAGCAGCATTTACTCCCTTTTCATTTGAAGTTTATCACAGAAAATACATCATCTGTTGATCACCATTTTCTTATTTCTATATGTGTCTATGGTCTTAGGTATGTTCTCCATCAGGATCCAAAGATGTATACAAAGTAAAGGATTGATGATGTCACACGTGATAACTGATGATTTGTGTTTTCCTCCAGGTGCCCGTGGCCTCGTGGTTCGATGACATGTCTGACACCGAGCTGCTGGACCTCATCCCCTTCTTCGAGCGGCTGAGCAAAGTGGATAACGTCTACACAGTCCTCAAACAGCAAGGGGACGCGAGCTAACAGTGTTTGATTACATCATCTCAGCTCTGAACAAAATGGCGTACACAACGAAAAAAAAAAATACACACCATCACCTGCTCCAGCTTCCACCGCCCCTCTGAACACAGACTGCTTCACAGCTGACCGAGCCTTCACCTTCCCAGAATCGAAACCAGGTCATGTTTTTGGGTGTCAATGCTGCCACCTGCTGGTCGAATAGAAAACTGCACAAAGTTTGCCTTAAACTTCTGTATCCTCTGGAACAAGGCTGGGTACTGGACTTACATGGATCTAAAAGTCCCGTCCTGCAGAAAGTTCAGGATTAGGAAACCAGGTTTTTTACGAAACAAACTGATCAGTCCTTTCATTGAGAGAGCAGATTGTGGACACGTACTGTAGATATATACGTCACCCTAATCTCATCGATTATCACACTCTTTGTCTGCAAACGCATAGTGTCTTTTTAGAGTTTTTAGAGCAATATGATCAGGTATTTTTAATAATCATGACAGTGTTATGGCTAAATCTGAACAAAGGAAGTGGGATTGTAATGTCTAATATTATAAGGAATTGGTAAATACACTGAAAGACATGTTCAGTGCCTTGTGGGGGATTAATTTCAGCATTATTTCTGCTCTTACAAAGCGAAATTGTACAACAACGAGATTCATTATTTGATTTATTTACATCTATCAAAAAAAAAGGATAGAAAAAAATCGACTTCCTTTCTTAGGAAGATTCAGTACAACATTTTGGTCTGTGGGACTTAAATCAGTGTAAAAATCCAGAGAAGGCGTGCCGATTCTTTAAAAATAGACTTTTTTGCACTGAAAATTGGTATACACAAAAAAAAAATGTTCTCAACGTAACATGCAAAGTTCTTTTGACAAAGTGTCTGCATGGAAAAAGCAATGACTGCGGTGTTTTTCCTTAAAAGCCTGACACTAATATGAAAGTGAAACCATCTAAAGGAGCAGCTGCTATGTTTATCTGATATGGATCGTGCTTTTTGGACACGTGTGGCAATTAATGTCATGAATCTGTTGACTCCAGAGACGAGAGGACCAGGATCACCTCCTAAAAACCGCTTGGAATTTAATCTTCGTGAATGTCGCATCAACACAGTTAGTGGTTTTAAAGCCACTCGCACAACACTTGAATTTCTCGCAGCATGTATGAACTGTTACTGAACGGTAACAGAAAGATGTCTGATGTAAAAATAAGTTACACTCTGGCTTCTTGTTAGTTTCAGAGTACAGGTTTTTTTCCCTCCCGAAGCGGTACACATGGGCTGGAAACTATTTCAGGACTCTGTATTAAAAGGTGTGTGGAGTGGGGGAGCTGCCATAAGGACTCGAGAATATATGAGGTGTTCGAAAAACAAAAAGTGGTTTCATTAAGTCCAGATTTAAAGGAGAAAGTCTCCCTGAAATACTTCAACACTGTTTTAAAAGTTTGTCAAATTTAAATTCTTTCACACCTTGGATCTCAAATGTGTACAGAAAATAGGTTTTCTTGGATAAATTAACCACAGCAGAGGCCGGGAAACGTATTATTCATACAAAGTTGCAAAAAAAGGCCTGCTGGGAAATGTAGGAGATCACTTACAAATATTAGACATCTAAAAAAAACTGATGTTAAACAGTGTGAAGGAGCTTCAGAGTGTATAGTATTTTTCTCTTTAACCACATGGAGTTCGACCCAAACCGGACACCTTTGAGACTCTTATATCCACGTTTGCGTTGACAATACCATGTGTTGACACTGATGAATGAAGGTGGATTCCACTCAGAGCCTCCGCAGCAGGCTTGAGATGGGACAGCAAGGACACAGAAGTCCACCGTATAAAGAGCTATTACATTATTTTTCTATGTTTAACAATTTCTTGTCAATCACATTAGCCCTTTTCTTTTCTAAATACTGATTTAGTTCTTTTTTTGCCCTGGACTTGGTCTTCTTGATACAATAATTGGTCAGGTTACCTCATATATTAGTAAGTAATATATGGAGCAGGAACACCAGCAAATGACTAAAAAAGTATCTTACTGATGTAGGCACATAATAAGGTAATTATTTCCATAGGTGTGTTTCATGTCAGCCATCCTCACATGTCTCAATTAGTGTAACTTTTTTTGTTATTCCTCTGCAAAAACATCAGTATTTATAGGAACATACAGTCATTTAATTACATATAAAGCAAGTGTTGTGTCACTACAGGGGCCCATTCACTGATACTGTAATTCTCACACATTCAGTAGGTATGTATATTTTGTTTTGCACAGTAATAAAGCAAACAAATCGTCATTAATATATGGAATATTCATGTTACTGTACTCATGATTAAATAGATGTAACCTAATTTGTTGACCTATTGTTTTATCATACCAAAATATATGTAACAATGCCATTTTCTTCCCATAAATGTTAAATGAAAGATGGTCCAAGTGAGGTTTTGTTGAGCATTTCTTCTTTGACAATATGCAAAGGTTTCAAATATCAAAACTTAGCTTTATATGGTCCAGCTTCCCTTTTCTATTATTATGATGCTGCCTTCAAGTGCTCCTTGGAAATATCGTATTTACCTTATTTACAAGTTATGAGCACATGAATGACAGTTCGTATTTACAAGTGGGAAATTTCGATGATAACTGTAACTGAGTTGCAGAGTTGTGACGTTTGCGTGACGTTTCAGGGCAGAAACAATGTTGGAAAGCTTGGAACCTGTAATAATTGACTTTAAAAAATTATATATTTCTTTATTTGTTCATAGAAGTTCTATTATTTTGGGTAGTTTCCCATTTTATTATGTAAATCTGTTTAGCAATCGTTTAACTATACAGCATGCCAGGCCATTATAGTGTAATTTGTTAACATTTACCTGATGCTCATTTTATGTTCATTTTGCCCAGAAGCACAAAGGAGCTTTGTACTACTTGCTTTTAGTAATTTAACATCATCCACAGAAAAGAAAACCGAACTTCAAACGCCCATGTTTGTTGTTTTTTTCCGACCAGAGCGCTTAAATTTGTATATCTCGTCATTACTACTGCACAAGTGGGATGTCGGATATTTCCGAGGATCACTTGAAGGCAGCATTGGTATGATTAGTATATATTTTTTAAGCCAATCAGATACTGCGTAACAAAACATCGTAAAATATCGCGTCAATGTCAGCGAGTCGCGTTAGCTTGGTAAACTAAGTAAACGTAAAGCTAACTTTTGTTTTGTAACCGTGTTGTTGGCCAACTCATGAACGTAAGTGAGAAGTTAATCAACGTGAAGCCCTGCTTTGGTTGTTCACCAACATAAATGAAAACACCTGTCCCTCAGAGCCGCTGAATTACCCTCACATGCAAACTCGTCGACGAGACTAATGACAGGTGAGCTAATGGCTTAGCTAAAGTTAGCCGCTAACTTCGTCCTCAGGTACCCGGATGGTACAGTGTTAACCACCGACTGTAAATAATAACTTTTTTATTTATAACCAGTAAAACATTTACTTTGTATTAACACGGACAAATGTGGTCTTATCAATTTTAACCAATGTGGCAGGAGTGACTTTTCTATTGAGTGGCAAACAGAGAAGAATCATTATCACCGGGGACATATCTACTAACTATGAGACTATCTGACTGTGTGTATTCTTTGTAGCACTATAATTTAATATTTCTATTTCTCCATAATTGTCTCTATTAGATAGTCCTGTCTCCCTAACCTCATGAATACATGAGACAGTTTGTTGACATGGTGTACTATTTATTAGGATCCCTTATATATATTCTGTACTTAATATTTCTATATAAGTTTTTCTTTATTAGCCTTATGTCCCTAACCTCCTGTGAGTGTAGACTTCTCTCTTGTCCAGACCTGGACTGCAGTCCCTGAATGTTTTATGTGGATTAAGTGGATATTCCTTCCTACACATATCTGCCAGGCCAAACATTTGCTATATTTTTCCTACATTGTAAAATACAATTGTTTTAGAAATTGTGTATTTTTAATGTTCTTTTGCTTCCTAAGGGATATGTCGCCCTCTTGTGGTGGTTATATTTATTGTTTCTGTTTTGGTTGTTCACCAGGTGATGATGATTTTTCTCAGATTGCCACACATAAGAAGAGGCTGTTTGTCTCCTGCCACATTTGTCTGAGGAAGATGTGGATCGAAAGATTGCCCTTTGGGAGCTGAACAGTGCAGCGGAAATGTTTCCTTTTTCTGCAGCTAGTACATTTCTTGTCCTCCACCTCGATGCATTTTGCCTGGATGTGCCCACACTAGTTTTCTCTTTTATAAAGAAACATTTAAGGGTTATGAACAATATTATAGAAATATAATAGTGTGAATAATGTCACTGCAGCTACTTGCTAACTCAAAATCAATCAATTTGGAAATTACTCTTTATCCATGATGTGTTAGAAAATAGTGATAAAAGTGCCTCCAAGGAAGAAAAAGATTGCCAAGTATTCGACACCATGTAAGAAACACTTACTTTGTGTTTTATTTAGTGGGGGTTTTATTTGTATACAATATTGTAAAGGCGATTAGAAATCTTTATCAGGCAAATAAATACAATCTACACTGTAAAAAAGGAATAAGTTCACTGAAGTAACATGCTTCAGAATTACAATACATTACTTCACTAGGAACTCTCAATTCAAATTCAAGTCAGAACAGAGAGATGCAGGCCATCCAAAGACTTTACAATTTTGCAGTCTTCAGTTTCTCTTCTTCGCACAGAGTCACTGCTTTACTTTCTCTTCTCTTACTTTTCCATTACAGTGAGTGTGGCACTGCTTTTGGCCTTGCCCATGGTGAACTTCACCACCCCGCTCATGTCTATGCTTGTGTTTTTCAGGGTGAGTTTGTGGACTGTCCCGTGGTTTTCCACACGAACGAAGGGGCTTGGCTGAAGAGCCTCTCCATTCAGAGTCCAAACAGGGGCCTTGTCTATGTCGACAGATACCTCGCACTGGAAACATGCTGGCTCCGACTCAGTTACCTCCTCATCCTCTAGCTCTTTGACAATTACAAGAGCTTGGGCTGCAGAAACAAAGGGGAAACATGCTGTCATGGTATGGTTCAAAACTCATCAAATCCAACAGCAGTAGATAGATCTTAAGCTAAAGCAGCAAAGATTAATTTTTCCCTCCTTTAATTTTAGAATCAAAAACCTTCTACAACCAGCTTACCTTCCACCATCAGTTTGGCTTTACACGTGTGCTCCCCAACCTCAATGCTGTAGGTGCCCTCATCCTCCACTGCCGCCTGCAAGATCACTAGTTTATGAGAGCATTCATCAGCAAGGATCTCAACTCGATCCGAGGGAGCAAGTTCCTCTGTGCCCTTATACCAGGTGGCGCTGCAGCGAGGCGAAGAGACGGTGCATTCAAGGATCACTCTGTGTTTCTCCAGGGCTGTTCGATCTCGCAGGGGTTTTACAATGGTGACAGGAAGTTCTGAGGTGAGAGGCAAATGTTCAAGACTTTTCCTAAAACATTTTTGAACTGTTCAAATCCCATAAAGATTAAGCTACATGTAAGACAAAATAGTTGGATTTACCTTCAACCTCAAGGTAAGCCGTGGACTCTATATCCTTTGCTGTAAAGCGGATTTCCCCAGCATCCTCAGCTGTGACATTACACATCAGTAGGAAGTGTTTTGTCCCTGAAAGAGAACAAAAGATTTGTACAATCCACCTACATTACAGCTCGTCTTTAAATTTGGTGATTTCAAACTTCAATAAGACAATTAACAGTGCTTCATCTGTAAGTGTTGCTTCTCTTCATATGGTGCTACCTCCAGGCCTTGCAATTCCCTTCACACCCACCAGAGGTCCTCCCAAATACTTCTATCACTTGTTTAGAAGCAACTTATGCACCTTGGAAGATTATGTTAGTTTTCCCCTTGTTTTATTTTCATTTTTTATTCATAATTATCTCATAAAATAAGTTTTGATCTGCATTTGCTGCACATTTTCATACCTGTCATTACTTGGTTCCTGAGGTGGTGTGTGTATCTAAGTGATTTGAATCTAAAGTTTAAGATTTTCTTCACTCTCTCTGATCAGGATTGGGCATTCGCATGACTAATCACTTTCTCTTTTTCTGACCTTCAGTGCGGATCTTGATGGTGCTAGTTGGCCGGATCTTGTGGCCATCTTTGTACCACTCCCCTGGGACGTCTTCCAGAGAAACCTCACACATGAAGACAGCGTTCTGGTCCTCCTGGATGTAAAGGTCCTCCAGATCTTGCACTAATTCCAACTTGTGCTCTGAGAGGTTAGTGCAGAGATCCAGATTAGCAAGAATAGACTCCAACAACAGAAATATCAGTGACTTTCTTTGAAGATTTTTTGACACCAATATATAAATCTCTCATTATAGCCCCTTGTAAGGTTATGTACTGAACTAAGCACACTTGTTAAGTGTCTGCAAAGGAAAGAGCAAGTGTGCAGGCATAACTTCTGCTCTCTGTGTTATAATTCTTACCATAAACCTCCAGTGAACAGGAAGTGTTGATGTCTCCTGTGTCACATGTGTAGGTGCCAGAGTCAGCCAAAGAGCACTGCATAATCTGACAGAATCGCTTTCGGCCCATGGAGTAGATCCGACAGTTCTTCCCTGGCTTCAGCTCCGTCCCATTCTTGTTCACAAAAGCAAAAGAATACAGGTAAGTCTCATGAGCCGAAAATGCATTTCACAGTAAGCGAAAGCAAAGTCAAGAGTGAACAGGGCAGTGATTGGTCTGTTTTTACCTTAAGCCATCTGACTTCAACAATTTGTCTGGAGAATTCACACTCCAGAGTCGCAGGGAATTCCTCCTCCACACGAACATCGGAAAGTTGTCTCAGGATAGTCACCGGAGTCTCTGTTGATTAAATCCAATTAACAGTTCAATTAACAAACAAGTGAATAACCTCATGAATTAATGATGTGGTCGTAGTTCACTTTTCCAGTCTGGAATTAATTAAACCTAACTAAACTTTAAGTGCAAAGCAGAGCTCCACAGGCCAGCATTTACCTTTGACAGTGAGCCTTGCAGTGGTGCGTACCCCTTCAGCTGAGAAGGCGATAGTGCCCGTGTCCTCCAGGGTGAGATTTGACAGAGTGAGGCCATGGACTAATCCATTGGTGCTCACCCGAAACTGGTTGTTTGGTTTCACTCTAATGCCGTCCTTCTGCCAAATTCCCTCCACATCCGTGTGGGAGAGCTCCACTTCGAAGGAGGCTGTCTCACGCTCAAAGGTTTCCTGATCAGTTAGGCCTTTGCGGATGGAGATTTTGCGGGCTGGATTGGAAGAGATAAGAGGGGAGAGGGTAGTGATGATTATTTCAAAGATTCAGAAACTATTCTTATCAGAATTAAATCATACTATTCAGATAATCAGCAAACATGCATGTGGAGATTACTCCCTTAATCGCAGGGATTAATTGAACACCTGTAATTTGTAAATGTAATATCTTATATCTGCATTTTATGTATAATGACATTTCGCTAAAGCATCGCTAACACTTTCCGTGTACATTGGAAAGAACAATATGTTTCAAGGACAATAAAAGGTGGTTCAAAAATAGAACAAGCTCAGTTTATCACATAACAAAAACAACACCTACAGGTGCTCCATGGTCCATTGCACCGTGTCATTCAACACACTATTATTGACAGCATGGCCTTGTTTCAAAAAACCTTTTCACACTTGCAGGACAAGCCCTGCTATTCTTAGGCTCTCTTTACACTGTGCCTCTTTGAAATCACCTTACAGTGAAATCTGCGGCAGATGATTTTCCAGTCTTAAAGTTGGACACTCAACTCGCTGCTGAACAATTCCTGCCGATTTAAATGTTCTGCTTAGGGAATTCAAAAAGTATTTGAATGTATTCAAGTGTAGAATTTCGATTGTGTCTAAAACTAAGTAAAAGGGTTGGCCATATATTTAGCAAAAATGGAAAATACTTCTGGTTCCATATTTTAAATTTGGTAAGAAGCCGCCTTTGTTTTTTTAAATATTTTTGAAAAATACATACATTTCTGGTTGAACTGTTGGTCAGACAAAACAAGAAACATGATCATGTTATATTGAGCTCTTTATAAGTAAACACCATGGTCCACTTACGTTCCACATTGAGCTTGACCTGGGCCCGGTCATGCAGGGTCTCACAGCGGTAGGTTCCCCGGTCGGCCAGAGTCAGGTTCTGGATGCTCAAACTTCGTTTACAGCCATTCTGGGATAGGGTATGTCTTGGACCAGGCTGGATGACCACTCCTTGCCTCATCCACTGTACTTCTCCTGTCTCAAGGCTGATCTCTGTCTCTAAGGTGGCGTCGCCAAACTCTTCTGCCATTACAGCCTCCATTTTCTTAGTAAACATGACCTGGGCCTCTAAAATTTGTGAGAAGAGATGGAAAGATAGGTTTCAAGGAACTGCTGATAATGCACCATATCCTATCTTTTTGTCATGAAATGATCATACCGTTAACTTTGAGGCTTGCTTTGCTGATTTGTCCCTCGGCCTCTGCTGTAATCTTCGAGCAGTCCAAAATCTGACACTTTTTGATCACCAAGGTTTGACACAAACCGTTCTGGTTTGCCTGGAAACGATCACCCAGGTTGATAGGCTCATTATCCATGAGCCAGACCAACTGGACATCCTCAGGGGAAACAACGCACTTAAATGTGGCATCTTCTCCTTCAAGAACAGTGGTATTGTGGAGCTCTGTCAGGAACTCCACTACTCTAGGCACTAAAAAGACATAATAGAGATTATGAACCTCTATCCCCACCTCAACAAGAAAATCTAAGTCCAATACTTACTTTCTACTCTCAGCATTGCTGCAGTCCGATCATCCCTGGACTCGCAGGCGTACTCCCCAGCATCCTCTCTGGTTAAACGGTGGATGGTCAAGCTTCGCTCAACTCCATCTGCCCGAATGGAGAACCTTCTACTTGGAACAACCTCTAAGCCATTCCTTAGCCACTGGACATCTGCTTTTGGCTTGCACACCTCACAACGAAGGGTCACCATACCGTCAGCATGGGCCACAGTGTCTCGCAGAGGACTCACAAACTTGATTCTCATTTCTGTGACAAAACGTGAAAATGGCTTACAAGCTCAAACTGAAATATTGTACAGCATTTTTGGATATGTAAAGGAAGCTGAAATGTTAACCTTTCACGAGCAGGCTAAAGTTGATCTTGTCAGTGTTCACATCACAAGTGTACTCGCCAGCATCAGAGCGCCTCAAAGGGTCGATAGTGAGAGTGCGCTCATGACCATCAGTGAGTGCTCGGAAACGCTCGCCTTCAACAGGCGACCAGTGTTTCAGCCATCGCACAAGAGCACTTTCTTTGGACACGTAGCTCGTCAACGTCACGCTCTCCGCCTCATACCCCGTCACGACAATGTCATCCTGCTTGTTTACAAATGTTATTGGAGACTCTGATGGAAGAGACGAGAGAGATCCCAAGAATAGTTCAACTTCAATCATATCGAGAATGAAATATTGGGAGTGTTCACTCAGAATTTTTACCTTGAATCCTGACAATGCTGATCATCTTGTCGTCCACTGCATCACACACATATTTCCCGGAATCTGATGACTGGGCATTTGAAATGATAATTTTTCTCAAAGTGCCGTAGGTCTCAATACTTGTACGGGAGTCTTCGGAAAGCAGACGATCATTGAAGTACCACTGAACAGGGGCATTGGCCCGGGACACTTCACATGCCAGGATTAGGTCTTCCCCTGCCATCATCTCTTGGTAGTCAGGGTCATTTGAGTTACCCACAATTCTCACTGGAGGCTCTAAAGTCAAAGACAAGAGACAGGTGCTTTATTAGAGGAACGGTTTAGAAACTAAACCTTTAATTTGAGATTCATAAAAACAAATCCTACCTTCTACTGCAACCTGGAAGCTGATGCTGTCATCTCCAACATCCAGAAAGTACTCTCCCGAGTCTCCAATTTCAGTGTTTAGGATGACCAGTGAGCGGAAAGCACCTTCTTCTTCTTCGCAGAACCTTTCATCACCCTCAATACGACAGTTATCCTTGTACCACTTGGCTACGACATTAGCTCTGGACAGCTCACACTCCAGCACAATGTCATCAGAAATCAGAGATTTTAGATTTGTCTTAATCTCTGACTTTCTTAGGATCTTCACTGGAGGCTCTGATGATACAGAATTACATATTGATACTCAATAATGGTCTTTGAAACTGTGTCAAGGGAGAGAAATTATCCTTAGATCTGACATTAAATTCCCCCATACCTGAAACTTTGACCTGGAAATCAATTTTATCATCTACAGCGTCACAGGTGTACTTCCCAGAATCCTCTGGGGTAGGAGAGTGGATGGTCAGACGGTGGATCAGTCCGTCCTCTGTGATGGTGACATTGCTGCTCTCTTGTATTTCTCTGCCATTTAGCCACCACTTGACTTCAGCACTTGGCCGGGACACCTTGATCTCCAGCACGATTGGTTTGCCGGTTAAACTCTCCAGTTTGTCAAGCATGTTTTGGGGACGAGTAAGTGTCACTGGAGGCTCTGAAAGAAGGCATGAACAAGGTTATTGTGTGGTGGGGGGGGGGGGGGTGGAAATGTGCCCAAATATTTCAAACTTATTGGTTATCCATTTATCATGATGCTAAATTGTTAGCCTTTCACCTCAATCTCACCTGTAATAGTCACAAGGAAGGCAACAGAATCATCTTCAGTGTCACATATGTACTCCCCTGCATCCTCCACAGTGGTGAAAGGTATGACCAGCCTACGTTGGGCCCCATCCACCTCCAGGATCAAATCAGGACCCTCTTCTACCTCCAGGCTGTCCTTATACCACCGGACAGGGGCATCGGCCTGGGAGATCTCACAGCTGAGCTCCAGCCTCTCAGGGGCCAAATGAGTCAATTCCAAGTCAGATTCACTGGGTGAAATTATTCTTACTAGTTGTTCTGGAGGAGGAAGAGGATAGTTGGCAATCTTTTTAAAATGCTTTAAAGATTCTAAGTGCGGTATAAAATGAAAGAAATCTGTCCTACCCTTGACAGAAAGCTGGAAGAAGACAGAGTCTCCATCAGTTTCGCAAACATATTCTCCACCATCCTCCACTGAGCCAGAGAGAATGGTCAGCCTCCTGTAAGGACCTTCAGATATCAGCTGGACGTTGTTGCTTTCCTCCACCTCTTGGCCGTCCTTGAACCAACACACCTTCCCAGTGGATCGAGACAACTCACACTGCAGGTGGATCTCCTCTGAGACATAGCCCTCCATCACAATATCATCCTTTGGTTCAACAATCATCACTGGAGGCTCTGTGTTTGAAGTCAGAGGAAACAAAGTCATTCATTGAAGAGAGATGTTCTACTCTTTGCTCACCATTGAATATATGTTTTTAAACACTACTCAGATAAACTTGGACATCCATATACCTTTGACATTGACAGTGAACTCCAAGCTGTTGTTTCCTGCTTGGCAGGTATAGCTTCCAGCATCTGACGTCTCTGCAGAGCGAATGATCAGCCTCCTCATGGTCCCCTCTGCCTGCAGAGTGATTTTGTCAGCGGGCTTTACCTCACAACCATCCTTATACCTGTGACACATAAAATAAAACAAATAACACCATGTCTTAAATAACCAACTAATTATTTTTGTGAACCTGCATGTGGAAAAACAACACATCAACAACAACAAAATGAATTTAAAAACAGCATAAGTAGAAGCACATGTTCATCTTACCACACAACTTCAGCATCTTCTGCAGAGACATGACAGAGCAGCACCACGGGGTCAAGCTCCATGGTGCTCTTATGGAGCTCCTCCTCTGGGACTGGAGTAAACTCCACAGGTAGACCTGAAGAAAACAGGAGGAGTCAGCAGCTGGAACACAATGTACCAGTGATTTAACTAATCTCCCTCCAATCAGAAATATTTTTCTGCAATTTGGTTTAATCATAAAACCAATCCTGGATGAGGTAGTTGTAGTTATTAGGTGCTGGCATTTGTTGTAAAACAACCTTACAAGGTTTTTGCGCTTCCTGTACAGAAGACCATATGAAGGAACCCAAAGCACCAACACATTTCTAACCAAAGACTACACAAAATGAACCATTAGACAAGATACATTTGTGTTTTTTTACCGAAGAAACTCGTATGCATGTGAACGTTCTTGAATATGTCAAAAAATCCTGAGTAACACTTTTTCCTGATAAACACTTTTTACCTGCAACATCCACATTGAATTTGATGACATCTCCAGAAGTTTCACATGAGTAAACTCCAGAGTGAGATGCATCAGCTGATTGGATCACAATTCTCCTCATGTTCCCATCTGCTTGGATGTTAAGGCCATCGGTCACCTCCAGCTCCTTGCCATCTTTAAACCAGGATACTTTTGCAAAAGGGTGGGAGACTTCACAGTAGAGCACAATAGCGTCACCTATGTCCACCCTTTTTTTGCTGTCCAAGTCTGACAGATGACTGAATTTTATGACAGCAGCTGCAAAGAAGTAAACCCAAAATCAAACACCAAAGGAAAGCATCAATAACATGTTAAATGTGACAGACTTAAAATATTTCTACACCTACGTTTAACTCTGAGCACAGCTGAATCCCTGACTCCGTTGGCTATAAATGTGACCTCTGCTGTGTCCTCTGTAGTGCCAGTTTCATGGATAACCAATGAGTGCTTTGTTTGGGACTGTTGTACTGAATATCGGCCGCCATGCTGGAGTTGAGCGCTATTTAAAAACCAGGTTCCATCCATTGTTGCAGACAGTTCAATGGAGAAGTGGGCGTCTTCTCCTTCCACGACTTCACAGCCTTTCAGGTTACATTTAATCTTAGGTCCAGGAACTAAGGAAACAATAGAATTAAGATGTATGTAAGATATATTTACAATAAAATACAAAGAATAAAATGTACATTTCTGCTTCACAGTTATCTTCCTTACCCAGATGGACAGCTTTGGGAAACTCCACATGGCCACTTCTCCCGTACTTGTTGATGCAGCAAACACGGAACCGGTAGTCGCCTTCACATGGCACGCTGTCACCAGCGACCTCAGCTGTAGTCGCAGTCTCCGAGGTGAAACACTTCTGCCACTCTTGGGAGCCAACTTCCTGTCTCTCCACAACAAAGATGGATCGGGTGGAGGTCTGGCTGTTAGGGGCTGGCACCCAGGTAAGCAGAGCACTGTTGGGGCGATCCACGTCCATTTTGACTCCGACAGGGCAGATAGGAGGGCAATGTCTCGTGGCTGCGATACAAAAAGGGCAAAGTAAATAATGCTTACGAATGATTAAGGCAAGTAAACCTGTTTAAAATCTAAAGTTCATCATCAAGCCTATTTAACTT
Organism: Tautogolabrus adspersus; assembly: GCA_020745685.1. Lineage (NCBI taxonomy): Eukaryota > Metazoa > Chordata > Actinopteri > Labriformes > Labridae > Tautogolabrus > Tautogolabrus adspersus. Next base: position 10,054,110 of record CM036557.1, read on the forward strand.
TGGCTTCCAACAATTTACAATTTACTTAATTCAGTCAAAGTAGGGGCAATCATATACATTACGGTTTCCTGAATTTACCTTTAACCTTGAGACGTGAGGAGGTCTTGGAGCTTCCTGCGACAAAGGTCACTACCCCTGAGTCTTGATAGGCCACGTTGACAAAGACCAGAATGTGAGTTTTTCCGAAAGACTTCAGGATCGTTTGATGAGTCTCGTGCAGTTTCAAACCGTCTTTGAACCAGTGGATGTCCATTTCGTCGCTTTCCACTTCCACGCAGAACACGGCGTTCTCACCCTCCAGGACCTCCAGCTTTCGGGGAAGCTTACGAATAATTGTACCTGTAAGTAGAAATCATTGGTATTGTATAGCCAATTTATTTTAGCGTAAAAGCTGTTGTTCTTTTTTTCCTTAGGTTACAGCAAGTATTTAAATTGTGACATTTTGATTGACCTGATTACCTAGAGATCAGCTAACATGATACATTTCTACAGATTCTTGAAGTTCATGAGATCTTTATTCTCTGTTAATGCATTTGCTATGCTGAATAAAAATGTCTTATTTGTGGATCTTGAACCCCACAATGTAATGTAAGCCGGTTCAAAGTCAAGTCAAAGTTATATCCACTATAAACTCAATGAATTACCTTTATTTTAGAAATGTAAAGCACAACATACCTTTCACTGACAGCTCCGCAATACTCTTTGCTCCATCTGGCATCTCACAGAGATAAACTCCATCGTCGTCCGTCCCAACATCATGGATGGTCAGTCTCCGTCTGGTTCCTTTCTGCTCCATCCCGTACTTACTACTGGGCATCAGCCGCTGGTCCTCCAGGTACCAGGCTGATGGGATTGACTCATCAGGGACCTCGCACTCCAACACAGCCACATCCCTCTCCCTTACCTCCACGTCTTTTAAAGGACACCTGAACCGCACAGCTGGGCCTAAAAAAAAGGTACATTTATATTTAAGTGTAGATGGTTTTCAGAAAGATCTGCTCTCAGTAATGGCTTCAAGTTTTTTTCAAGTTTAACTTACACTCCAATGTTTTTTCTTAACTAAGACAAAAACCCAAAAGTTTAATTATCCAACTAAATACAATTTTCGTTTTCTTCCTCAGAAATAACCCATTTTATATTTCAATCTACTTCCAAACACTTTCAGATTATATATTTTTTCATTGTAGTACAAACTTGATTGACTTAAATCTCTCATTACTGGTAAATCCTTTTTGGGCATGGCTAATCTAAGCTAACAGATGTGATAAAAGCAGATATAGCACACTTTATCACTGTGCATATGAAAAAGTACGAGACTTTGAACATATCTGCCAATTATGATGGAATTAGGACAACATAATTTTCCACTTTGGAAGCTGATGGTATGTTTTTGTACAAGGCACACAAAGCAATTAGCCTGCATGTGTGCAGCTCATGATGTAAGGTTATTTTCCTATGTGATGGATGCACCGATGACACAAACGTTCATTCAGACCAGTAGTTGTTGCTAAACATGTTTCTTTTGACGGCAAGAATGAATCTGGCGCATATTCTGAACTGTTGTTCGGCATGTTAAAATACTTTTGCACAGAATACTAGTTGAAAGTTTACATTTTTAGGCTGTTAAAACATTAAAAATGATTCATTTTAGAAGTTAAGTAATAGATTTGCATTGTTGATTGTATCAGCAATGGTTTTTCATTGTTTTATCAAGCCACTGTTTTTTTCTTCTACTGAAATATTTGTGTTTGGCCAGTTAAACTTGCAGGAAAAGCTGATATTTAAAAAAAAAGATTAAGGTTCTCTTACCTTTCACAGACAGGTGAACAGCGCTGAGTGTGTTTCCAAGAGCATTTGATGCTGCACACACATACAGTCCTGTATCCTGAACTTTACAGTACAGAACCTTCAGTGTGTAGTAACCCTCTCTGTCCTCAAATACCAAATGACGCCTCCCGGGCTCTAGGGGAACCCCATCTTTCTTCCAAATGATCTCAGGCTTAGGCTTCCCTGTTACAAAGCAGCGGAACTTGGCGTGTTTCCCCTCTGCCACTGCAAACTTCTTTGCTTTAGAAACGTTGACAGTTTGCTCCTCTGTAAGCCTTGACAAGCTGAGCCTCCCACCCCTGTGCTTTGGCGACCATTGGCTGCTTGCTTGACCATTTGAGGACTTCTTACTGTCCTCCCGCTCCGGTATAGGCACAACAAGCAGGACGGCACCTGCCAAGGCCTCACCATGGCAGTTGGTGGCCCTGCAGGTGTAGACCCCTTTGTCTGGCATGCGTGTCCTGTAGATCTTGAGCTGGAACCAGCCGCCATCTTGATTGTTTACGCTGAAGTGTGCGCTCTCAAAGATGTCATTTAACTTCTTCCCGTCTTTCTCCCATATTACCTCTGGAAGAGGAGTACCCCAGATTTTGCAGGAGAAGGCAGCATCTTCTCCCCGGTCCACCCTCAGAGAGAGAGGCTTGATGAGAAATCGAGGTTTTTCCTCAGAAGTTAGATCAATCTCTTCCCGAGCTTCAGTTAACTTGCTGTTCCCCCTGTGCTCTCCATTCACCCCCTCTCCATTTTCTCTCCTGTGTTCACCATTTGGCATTGTACAGTAGCCATTCAGGTGTCCTTCGAGACCACCATTTTCCTTTGTTGGCTGCTTCACACCATTAACCGCTAATTGCCTTTGCCCCCCATCTTGTGGCTGGGCCTCTCCTTCCACTTTCAGGGAGGCTGCGGCATAGGTTTCACCTATGCTATTTTTGGCCTTGCAAATATACTGGCCAGCATCCTGCAGAGTCACCCCAGTAATGGTTAGAAGATAAGCTTTTCCCTCCTCAGAGAGTTTGTAGTGTCCATCAGACAGGATCTGGACACTTTTATGCTCCCAGATCACATCAGGACGAGGGTCACCATCAATTTGGCACCTTAGTGTTGCAACTGTGCCGCACTTTGCCACTATAGGGCGGGGATAGCCCAAAAGACGAGGAGCTCCTCCAAAAATATCCATGGCGATGTCTCCTTCTTTTGGGTTTGAATGAAGAAATGTCCTAATTTTCTAGTTTGCCTTGATTATAGCCTCTTTGGTGAAATAGCTGTAAGATAAAGAGAAGTGTATTTCTGAAGGCAGTCAACTTAAACTGTTATGCTGAATCAAACAATGTTAAGCTTAAGTTTTGACATTAAGTCTGCATAGTGGATTGAGTAAATGGTTGTCATCTATACCTCTTTGTCTACATCTAACCTGAGATGATTCATTATAGAGAGACCTGTATTGATATGTTTCACACATTCCAACTTCTTCATGAAGTTGTCAAGGCTTAACTGAGCTTCAGTTCGCTCTTTATCACATGCTTGGTCGTTTATTGAAGTAGTTTTTCTGGCAAACATAAACCACTCTCACTTGTGTCTCAGCTGGTGCTGTAACTCATTGAAGAGTGTATTTATAAAGTAGTATGTCCAAAAAAAGACACCAGCGACCGTGTGTCAAATAGCACACACCTGCAATCACTAACTAATGCAAAACTGACCCATGAGTGTATGTGTGGAGTATGAGTTTACTGATGTATTTTCTTTTTTCTAAATAGTTGCATTATTGTCACGTATGCAGTCTGGTGACTCTTAATAGTCTCTTGATTAAGACTTCTTGCATTCTCACAGCTTATGGCTCATGCTAAACCAGCCAGAAAACATCAATCTCTCTCATGTGGCCCAATTGTTTCCCTCATGTTGTCACCATCTTTCTTTGGTTATTAAGAATTGCAACAGTCCCTGCTGTTTGACGCACCACAGTCCTTATCCAATGCACATCCTCTAAACAGCATGGATCATTAGTTGTGTACGGTCAGTCTTTAAATGAAACAGGCTCAGCTCATGGCTCATGGATAGATATTATTCTGAGATAGAAGATAAACAAAGTGTAGCACCTAAAACTTGTAAAAAAAATCTCCCTTTTGAAGGTAACAGAGCAGCCAAAGGATAAACTTACCGTTGCTTTGAGTCGCCTTTAAATCATTTTGTAACTGTAGTGGTGTTTACTTTATCCAAATTATCCTCAGCTGTCATCAGTTCATTTGTATGACCTTTGGTCCTTCTTCAAAATTTTCTTTTTCTTGTAGAAATGCCAAATATTGGTTCCCTTGATCCGTTGAACAGTCATGAAGTCTGAGAGACCCCTCAGCTCTTGCCCCTCTGGTTTGGTTTGTCGTTTTTTGATTCTGGTACAGACTTGGTACACCTCCTGGTCACTGAGAGTTAAAGCGAGTAAGACAAATTAAATCTTCTATTCACCCCTGGTGGCCCACAATTGTAGTTTCAATTCTTGGTTGTGTCTCCTCAGTTTGGCGTTTGGTTACAGGTGGCGGGGAGGAGTATGACCACAGTCTTTCAGCAGAGTTCTTGGTCCATGCGTCAGCTCTGATACAGTCATTGTCCAACAGCCTAAGAGTGAGAGAGGGGGTTGGAATGGGGGGTGGAGGGGCATTAAATGCTTTCGCAGCTGCTGCCACTGCGAGCCACTACCTAAAAATACCGACAGTTTCGATGACAGCAGGTCAGATAAAGTTAGGCCCTCCATTCACAGACCATGGCTCACTAAAGATAGAGGGGAGGCTGAGCTCTGCTATGGATCTCCCGGCTCAATAGATATCCCGAGGTAAACCGTAGAAAAGAAAGGACACTCCAGCTGCTGGGACTCCTTGAGTCTTGAGTCATGCTGACCCATAAATAGGGTCAGATTAGAGTCCCATCAATGTAAGAAAAGGATATTTGGAGAAGGTGATTTAAGAAACAAAGTGAAACAGCTAAACAACATAAACAAAAGGAGATGTAAGCATTGCGAAAAATCCTGATACCGTTTTTTGTTTTTGATTCTTGAGATAAATTATAAGGCTTTGTGGATCCAAAAATCCGTGGGTCCTTAAGGCAAATCTAAAAGGTTACATGATGATTAAAAGTAACACAAAGCTTTTCTTGAGACTGTAACTTCTTTAGGTCTTATTAAAAATGTTTTGGATGTTAAGATGTTCCAAGTCGAAACATTGGAAACCATCTGTGTGAATTTTAAAGTTCACATAAATACTCAGGATCATTTGTTTATTCTTTAAAAATATAAAAAAATCCCCCAAGCTTTTCATTTAGCTTAATTTATACCATTAGTATATTCCTTTGTGTAAACTGAGACTGTTCTCAGGGATTTACGAGATAGTGATAAGAAAGAGATTACCTCAGTGTCAAAAGAATTTAAGCCCATTATGACCCGACAAGCACTATCCTCACTATCAGGGTGTTAGGAAACCAATGCTCTCATAGTCCAGGTCTGAACTAGAATCTGTAAATGGAACAGATATGATCATAAATGCATAGAAAATAAAGTGAAACTGTTTTTTTGTCATGTTTAACACAGGGCTACAACGTTTCGAAAGATTTTAGAAATTAAAAGCAGATAAAAAAAATGCTATTTTTCCATTGTCATTTCCACAAGCAAGTGGTTGTACGTGTGCAGTTAACAGACTCCTACCCCCCTAACGGACTCCTACAGATTTGCATCCGGTGTTGGCAGTTGTCGCCTGCATTCTCAGACAATAACGCTCTCTTCAAGTGGAGTGTTTTGGACAACCAAAGCCACTGATAGACGCTGCAAACGGTTGTCCCAGATATGTGACCTTCAGTGCCTTGGCATACCATCTTTAACACAGATGTATTAAAACAAGTACCGAGAAGAGACACTAAGAGATGTTAAATCATTTCTAGTTAGAAGAAACTAAAATAACCTCTGATAACAAGCCCCTGTTAGAAAACAATTTGCTAAATGAATAGTAGAGTCATTTGAAGGACTGACACCACACTAGTGGTTCCATTTAAAGCTGCTGGTACCTCTGACATCCATGCAGTCATCCCTGCAGCTGTTAGGTACAATGACTACCACGAATCAAAAGCACAGCACCGCTCTTTGTCATGAGATTGGGTTTCAATATCAAAAGCTGAAGAGGATTGACAGAGGCTGCAGGCCTTTTAAGTAGACGCCAATCAACCCTGTTTTGAGTTGAGGAAACCTTTACAAGTTAAATCAAGCTCTTCTTGCCAGAAATGAATAAATGATTTAGCTTTCATGTCTTTTTACTGATTTTGTGGGCAAAGAAGTATAGAGTTTGGGGTGTCTGAACTGAGTGGTGTATCATAGACAGGTAGTCCACTACATCTTTCAGGTCAGGGCTGTGCTGAGGAGGACAAGCTGGATTGAGTTAGAACAAAAACAAAGCTAACTTATGAACTTAATGAGTAAAATTAAAAGTAAAACTAAGACATGAACCCTGAGTATGATTTTCTTACTTTTCTAACTGAAGTTGAGGGAAGGTCTTTTGAGTTTAATCTCATTTACATCATTGTCCAGCAGATGGGGCTAGAGTCTTATTCAAGCTGGCCACTTTTTTATAGTCCACACAAACTCAAGTGAACTCCGTATAAAAGAAAGGAAATACATTAAGGAGGCTCACTTTGAAAACCCACGACTCTGACCTCCTCAAGGGAGGAGGGCAGGAGTTCTTCCATTAACGACCAGGGAGGCTATGCAAATGCTTACAGCTATGAGGTCTTCTGTGTAAAGTCATTCACTGATGGGGTTTGAAAATAAGTGAGCAAAAAACATAAATGACCTGTGAAACTTTTAGAAACAAACATCATTGATGGATAGATTAAGGAAACTCAACTTTATTTATATGGCACTTTACACACAACACAGTTGATCCGACAGGCTGAACAGCACAGACTTAGATGAATGATACTTAAGATTGTTACTCGTGGGCAGAGAAGAATGTGCAGATTCTACTTTGTGCCATGAAATTGATACTTTCCTGTATGATCTTATCAAGTGGAAAGTCTGGCTTTTAAATCTGTGAAAATGTTTTGGTCCGGGGGAAAAAACTGTTATGACCCCAGAGACCAGAAGAAGCATGTTAAAGCGCACGTACACTCTTGAATGCATAATCCTATCGCTCCATATTTAACTTGATCTCTGCTGTGAAAGTGAGGGGTAAATGTATACTGAAAAAAAAAAGGAGGAGGTAGGGAGGTGGGAAATGATAGGGGGGAAAAAGGCATGCAGAGAAGAGAATAAAGATCAAACATTCCTGTCAGGTGACCTCTGACATTTTGGCTCCTCCTCCTTCTCCCTGCAACCTGTGAGCATGCTGGGAGAATCAACAAGGGATTCTGGGAAAGACAGGAGGAGGGCTTTTTTTAAATACAAATAACATCTGTGTGTATGTGTGTGAGGCAGAAAGAGGAGTGAGAATAATTTGATCTCAGATTAATCAGTTTTCCAGGATGTAGCATTGGTACAGCTTGTAGCGCTTAAATCTTCTTAATGTGGGAAAAGCAGCTTTTTTTTATTGTATTATTGGAAATGATTCCTGGTTTGAACTTCTATTTGTGGAGACAAGAGTCCAGGGCATAGCACTTGCTCTTAGTTAAATCAAGCAACCTGAATCCAAAGTGTGAGTGAAAATGGTTTATTTGCATTTTAAAGCAAATTCAGTCGTTGCTTCTCACGTATCTAGTTTTGTAGTTGTTGATAAAAACCACAGAACAGGCAGAAGAAGATTTTAAAGTTTTGAGATTTCTATGAAAATACCCCCAACTTGGTGCGCTGGTGGCCGTGTGGTTAGGGGACGTGCACCATGTACACAGTCTCCTTAGAAGCATCCTGGGTTCAAATCTGACCTGAGGCTCCTATCCCGAATGTCATTCCCCAATCTCTCTGTCTGTGATGTCCGACTCTATCCACCGTCCTATCTCTACAATAAAGGCATAAAAAGCCCCAAAAAGGCCCCCAACTTGATTTAGTTCCCCTCATTATCAAAACACCCCTCCCATCTTTTTCACCTCTGCTATGATAAACATTAAACATACTTTAGATACCCCCTGCTCCTCTTTGGGGTTAGAAATATACCTAAATATACCCGGGAGCAACTTGCACTGGTAGTTGCAAAAATAGAATGAATGAGTGTTGAATTAAAGCTGAAAATAGTCCCCAATAAATGTACTGCTGTGCCCAGCTTTTCTAGGAAATAAGATAAGAATTGACGTAACACGTTGATCTAATTTTAGTTTCAGCGATTGTTCTTGTTCTTATGATGTCCTTGAACACTCATGTTCATGCATGTTAATATTCCTTTATTTCAAAGGACTTCAAATACCACAATGGCTCCCGATGTAATGCTCTAGGTGCAGTCTAGACCTTTAAAACAACCGATGACGAAACTATCTCACCTCAAGAACCATTTTGTCAACTGCTGTTTCCAAGGTGACCTTTGAACTTTACCAAGAAATGTTTTATTACCGTAACTGAGAGTGAAACTGTGAATGGGCCTGATTGCAAAACGTAAATGATAGACTGACCAAATCATAGTTGATTTGTTGATCTCATAAGACTGGCTGTTTAGTCAAATATTAAACCTCATCATTCGTACATTTCTGACCTTGAAAGCTTAGACAAGGCACTTCATTGGCAGAGTGAACTAACTTATGACCATTAGGCGACAGCAGAGTCTCTCTAATATATTCCTCTAGCCATCATTTCTCATATTGCCTTCTCAAACTATCATCCAGTCCATCATTTTAAATTTTCCATTCCTAAGGGTTGGTCTGCAAAGGCGGGGCAACAGTTTAGTGTGTTTTAAAAACAAGAAATCCTTGAATCTCTTCAATATCAAAGATTTGTATCTTGATCCTTCACATTTAAAATGTGTTCTACCTTTAACATTTAATCAAAAGTTGAAGTAGGTGACTGAGCTCACAGCAGGGGAGAGGAAGATCTCTCAGCCACCAGCGTTTACTCTAAAACTCTCCACACTTTGTTTTGTGTGTAAACTCAGACCCGTATTTTGTGTTCTGCCTCGTGTAGCCGATACACTCCGATCTGGGGATTTGGCCTTTAAGCCCAGCCCCATATTGTATTGGTTTTAATAATGAGAGTCAGATGCTGTATTGGATAAATATTGCATTACTTTTTCACGATCAGAAGCAGATGTGGGGCAACCTAAAAAAAAAAAGAGGCTCCCTGCTGAGAGGACAAACACAAAACCAGCTGATAGAGGGGCAGAAGAAGATTGATCTGTATTTTCTTTTATCCAACAACAGACAACTGCGTAGACCAATCAGCTTTCAAGGTTGCATACAACACATCTACTGCTATTCTGAGTTTTCTGTTTTCAATCTGAAGTGATGAGGACGGGAACGTTCACGACTAGAAACTGACAAATAGTCTGAAATTGCTTTGTCTGTTGATGCCAGCTTGAAGAAGATGCACCAGGTCATTTAACTGATGAATCAGATAACTTGGATCTGTACGCCACATTGTAGAAATGTTAAGACTGCCAAGTCTTGTATCTGTAGACAGAATGACCATTATCCGTGTTATATAATTAACTATTTGTAATTTGGATTTATATAACTGATGTATCTATATTTGTAGTTAAGGTAGATGTCATGTTTCGCTTCTTTAAGTACTCATGGGTTTGTCTGTATGCATCAAACGTTTTTACATATTGAATGCTGCAAACTTGATGCTTTTTAATAATTAAAATCATAATCTGCTAAAGAAAGGAGCTGCTGCAGCAACTTGCCTGGAACAATAAAAGCAGGGTCCTGAGGAGGGTAGCTCAAGGAAGAGCAGTTTTTTGACCGGCCATGACAGCTTGGAAGTCTTCCCCCTTTGGCCCACCACCATTGGGGATAGTTATTAGGGTGGGGTGCATTGTCAGCTGAGAGTCAGGCAAAGAGATGGAGGTTTCTGGTGGGGTGTTGGAGAATGGACCAACTTGATATTTCTTGGTGTCCTGGAGAGTAGCTGTTATGTCTAAACAAACGGGTTTTGGGATACTCCTGTGCCTCAGGCTGAATGCTGCTGTGTTGGAGTTTTTGCAGAGAGTCAGAGGGTTGCCTTACTCTGCGACTGCAAGTTGCCTGAGAGGAGGAATCTCATTGTTTTATTTCCCTTTCTGCCAAACATCATTTGGGAGTATTTCGCCTTCAAGCCAGGGTGCTCTTGGGAGCAATGGCCTCATTTATAGGAACTCATTTATAGGGCATTGTTAACAAAAATACACTGTTTGTAGTCAGTCTTTTCTTTCCTTTGGCTTGATATTATACTACAATGCTTTTACGTACATTTAAACTTCCCACACCTTTACCTTGTTAATTCCTTTTTTTTGGCACTTCAAACAATGGGATGTGTTGTTAGACAAAGTCTGCTGTCCTGAGTGCAGCAGAAATGAGAGTGATTTACAGCACACTGACGTTTACACTCAAGTAGAGCCATGTAATGTACAAAGGGCTTTAGCTGCAGATGTCCATGTAAATTACATACGATCACTCACACACACACTCAGAAGGATGCTGCAGCAGATGTGAGGAATGCAGCGGATGCTGTCACATCACTGGGTCGCCGCTGGCAACCATCTGCCGTACACACTGACCCTTTACTTCTGATGATATTCCTCCTTCGACTCTTTCACGCCCTCACTTCCTCTTTGGCGTTTTTGCTTCTGTTCTAAATCCTTCTCACATTTTCCACTTTTTTTTGTCGTAAATTTCAAAAGAAGAACTTGTGTTAGTTAAATATTTGATAAAGGAGTAAGGAGGATCAAAGTGAAGGAGGATGGTCTATTTGTGCCTCTGGGCAGCATGTGTAGAACTACACGCCCACCACTTGTCAATCACAAGCTCACAAACACACACACACTCATGAACAGCTGCTCATTGTGAAGCCTGTGCGGTTAGTGTGCCTTAATTAACTGATGTCTCTAATTAGTGGCAGGTTATCTAGGAAATAATTGTCTGCGTGTGACAGGGAATAATTAAGGAAAGGCAGGGAGAAATGTGACTGCTGCAAGTGTAAACGGTCAGCCATGTATAGAGGTTTTTTCCAGCTTGATATGTTTAGAAGCAAATCTTAATAGATTTTTTTATTCAGACCACATCCACTTGAAAAAAAAGAGAATGTACATCTCCCTTTGAACTTTAAACCTTTGTACTGTCCTGATAAAAAACAGGCTTTGAAAGGCGACTCAAACCGTCCTTATAACGTCATCTTGAAAAGCAAAACAAGTACCTTTTTTATCAAATCAGGTGGACAGTTCAAAAAACAGTAATAGGAAACTCGGGGTAATTGAAGCTGCAAGCAGCAGTAAATGGGTCATTTCAGCTTTGGCTTTGTGCACACAGAGGTGTGTCGCAGCTGCTGGGTTTTCTTTTCACTTTATGACAGTATACGAAGGAGTTACACGTGACGGGTGATATGTGACTTTTTCAAGGGGGCCACACCGATGCGAAAGACCCCATAAGACGAAAGTGTAAGCCACTTGTAATGTGTTTGCCAACTTTTATGTGTTCAGAGGCATACACATGTGTTATTCATTTTGACAAACACTTGTAATTCTTCGCCTTCCAAGATAGTCCTCGCACTTTTCTGTGCTCTGGCCTGAATAATTTGAACATTATTGTGCTTACTCCTGAACTGAGGACTCAATCAAACATAAAGAGCACAGAAGGACAGACTCAAAACAAACTCTGAAATCCTGATTAATCAAAAAAACATAAATATTTACTCAATAACTTCATGTAAAAAATAAAGAAAAAAGCGTAAAGTCAAGTGTTAGGCACTTACTGTAGTTAGCACTTAGTTTTCTACTAAGTGATTAAGACGTTTGAGAACAAGGCAGGAGGAGGAAGCTATTCTTTTACTGCTTTGGTCTTTCATCATGGGATTTTCCATCTTCAAAGTTTCCTGCATTAGTTTGACAACCATCTCTGATTCCTATGAGGTGAAAAAGTTTACACCGGAAAGACAAAACTTGCCCTTTTTGGATGGATAAAGCTGATAGTTGACAGACAGAAAGTCAGACAGACAGGAATAGATGGGGGTTATGTAAGGCACACCTCCTGATGCTACTGCTGCTGTTACCATGGATATCCAGGAGAATCAGGAATGATGTCCAGGATGAGACAGCAAAACGGACCATTTTCATTGGACACTGACTTTCTAAGCTCAACATTGGAGACAATTGGCTCTATATTATAAGCTTATACAAGCGTTCAATTAAGGAACAAAACAATATAGAAGGGAAAATGAATGTGGAGGATACTGAGAGTCTTGTATTCAGTTTTAATCACCTGAAAAAAACACACACAGCTGTGTCATACTTGTGGAATCTCATCATACAGGACGTTCATTTTTATACAATACATTTTACACAGATTCTTACGTATTTGTAAATTTTCTCTGCCAGTCTTGGGATTTCAGACTTCCTCGTCACATTCTCGTTATTTTCTCCTCTGCTCTCCTCGCTGTTTCATTACAGACGAGGTTGGCCCACTTCTCAGACACTTGCAGCTCCGAAGAGGCGAGATAATGATGGCGTGAAACTCCAGCTTCCTCTAGGCGACAGTGCACACACACACATTGTTTGTCTAAGTGAACATGGCACATTGTCATTTCTGCCACGATAAGGTGCCATGTTTTAATGCTCTTGGCAACACTTGAAGAAAAAAAAGCTAAAACACACACATACATCCGGAGATTTTTTCTGATACAATCTCACTGCCTGACTGTGTTTATTTGGCAAAACGGAGGGACGCACTACAAAAAACCTGGACAGAATTGACAATGATCCTCACCTTATAAGGCTGTTTCTAAAAACATCCTTAGCCCCTCCTGCTATCTGATTGCCATGGTTACTCGAACACCTGTCACGTGCAGACAAACTCATGCACACTCGGTCTTAAATAAGCAATTTTGAAATAGCAGTCTGGCAGAGAAGCTACAGTCTCAGTCATCTTCACCTGCAGCAGCCACTCCTCTCCGACGTCCTGATACTTCCAAGTTATGAAAATTTAACAAAATGAGGTTCTGTATCAATTCTGTCCCTGTGAGGAATAGTGACACCCAAATCACTGATTATATAACCACATGGGTGTGTGAACTTGCTGTCCTTTGAACTCAAATCCCACTGCAACACTAAAACAGATGTTGGAAATGGGTCTCACACTTGTTGTTCTCATAAAAAGGTCAAAACCAGATAATGTCTTTTCAAGTTTTTTCTCTCTCTTGCAGCTATGACTGACTAATTTCAGGAAAATCATTATTACATACTAATAAGATGACAGTAACTATTTGTACTTTAGTATTGGTGAGACTTAAACCGTTTTTTTCTTGGATTAAGCGAGCAGCCTGTTTTTCTTCTTGGATTTGAAATCATGACTGGGTAGCAGCAAAGACGTGTTGCTGCATGAGTGTAATGAATGGAGGACTGAATGGAGTACTCTTCCCGATTGAACTTTCACTAAGCTCTACTTAATATCTTAAACCCACATTAGCACCAGAGGTAGATTAAATAATGCCAGGAGCAAAATCCTTCTTTAAAGTTTTACAATAAAGAGAAGTGTATGGGCTTACATTCAGGTTGCTCTTTCTATGCATGCATGTGCACAATATTTCTTTTACTTCCTTCACACCTTTTTATTTTGAAGTTTTTTATCCGTCTACCATTACCATCCGTGTTCAATGAAATGATGTGCAAACTCTCCCCGCTCTCTACCTCATGCAGCGCCCGACACGTGCTCTGCAGGTGATCAGAGAGAGGGAGAGTGAGTCACCTTTGTAGGGTATTTAAACAACATTATCTCTAATGATAGTTTTTAAGCTAATGCAGCTTAGCAGGCCATGATAACATGAATTAACTGGTTGATGACAAATAGAAAAAAGAGTAGGACGCATTTGTTCACTTGTTGTTTTATTTGGAGATAAAAGTGCATGGATGCAACATAGCTTAACCAAAATGTCTTTTACATGCTCGCTATGACCGTAACACACGATACAAACTACGACTACTGGTCTGCAGTATTTTCTCTTTTTAAGGATAATCTCTCAATCAGACTCTTACAAGAAGCTTAATTGCTTGATCTCCATTTGAAGATATTGCATTAAGTAAGCAGGATTTTATTCCTCCAGTTATTTATCATCTGTGTATGAGTGAGGCGATATTTCAGCTGTCATCACCTTGATGAATCTGTCAGTTTACAAGCTGTTATTTTCCAGGTTCTTGAAGCATTATGTTCACACAGGAAGAAAAACAGCAGCTATTAATTAGACCGTGATTGGCCTGTTGCGTAACAGGTTGCACGTGCGTGCTATATTAAACTGTGGCGGCTCTGTGATTCATCGCGCACATGGATAACTAAATGGCAGAAAGTCAGAGCCGGGAATGAAGCGTTATGTAATGAAAAATCAGAGCACGTGTGCTTGATCGAATAAACCGGGCGAAGGGGAAAAAAATCCCACATTCACTTAAAAAGATTTACATGTTGGAGTATTTGTGTATCAGTGTGTGTGTTCAGATAAGAGCAGGCAACTCTGAGTGGCAGATTGACGCAGTGAAATGTCAGCTGCCCACACTATACAACATGCTGTGCTGCTTGTCCATATCAGCGTGCACATTTGTGTGTATGTGTTGTCGCTTCATTCACAAGAGTGTGTAAAAGATTGACAGGGAGACAAACAGATGGGAGTCGAGCTTGAGAGACAGCAGGGTGGATAAAAAAAATCAATACGAAATGTCAGAACACTTTGATTTATTATCATATTTGGTAAATACTCTGACACAGTATAAATGTTTGTTTCTCATTAAAAACTCATGAGAGCATCTTTGTCTGTGAATGTTTCCCCTCAAATGACCACATAAATACATCCAGCTTTCAAATGTGAGAGCATCACGCAAATCCCGCCGTGATAAGTTGAATGGGTTTTTCCAAAAACGAGGCTTTTCTGACACAGCTGACCTGCAGCGTACTTTAATCCGCAAACATATTCATATTTTTGAGTCTGCTAGAAAGAGATGAAAGGCAGTAAATGTTAAGAAATAAATATATACGACATACAGATTCATTTTAGATAAAGATTCACTCCATAAATAGATTGTTGTCTTCATAAATCCAGACCCTTATCATGAATCAGGATAAAGCTATTGATCAATCCGACCCTGCAGACGGATAAATAGTGTTCCAGGAAGTCTCAGTTGCATTGACGTCATCATCAAATAAAAATCTCATTCACTCAGTTCACATGCTTAAAATGTTTACAAAAGGATGTTGATTGGCAAAAAGCCTCTTCTAGAAGCCCCAAATGTGCATGTGATTAGACTACAAAACCATTTATATTTACCATGTAATGTCCTTTATGAGCGTTACAACACAACTGTTTCTCTAATGGGTGAAATAGTGTTAAATGGATTGAAGATGCAGGAAAGATGAAGTGTATTGTGCCCGATCTAAAATGATGTTATAAGAACTGCAGTGGTGTTTAGAGTGAAAGCTTCAAAGCAACAGAAAAATGAAACTCAGTGCATACACATGACAAGCAAATTCAAACAAATGGGCACTTCCTTGAATATACTAACATTAACTTTAGCTCAAAGGTGGCATGGGCTTGTGCAGCAGAATCAGGATGATAATATATTTTGCAAAAACCTTTCTGATAACTCAAAGCAGAGTGGAGCGACGAACAATAATGAAACCATTTCCACAAAATAAGGAAAAAATAACAAAGCTGAAAATAAGACACAAATGTGATTATTTCCACGGGTTGATTTTAAAACATAAAAATGACAAATCATAGACATATGTTGGGGAACATTTCAATAAAATAGCCACATTGCTTGTTCATAAACAACATATTATATATTGGGTGGCAGTAGCTCAGACTTTAGGGACTTGGTTTGGGAACCGGATCAAGTGGACCAAGTTTGAAATTGGTCTGGTAGCTGGAGGGGTCCCAGTTCACTTCCTGAGCACTGCCATGATGCCCTTTAGCAAGACACGGGATCCCCATCAGCTCAGGAGTGCGCGCTGTTGGCCGCCCCCTCCCTCTGACATCTCTCCATTAGTGCATGTCCATACTGTAGGATCCTGCTTGTGCATGTGTGTGTATTTCTGCATGTGTGTGTAGCATGTTCAACAACAGTAGTATATCTTCTTCTTTTGTTATAGACGGATGTACAGACGGATAGCATGGGGTAGAATAAAAAGTTAAACAGAAAACCATAACAGATGTTTATAAAATCTTCTTCTTTGTTCTCAGGCTCGCTAATCTCACCATCATATGGATGCCCCTAATCCTAGGAGCACAAACAAACACACACATGCACATAAGATACACAAACACACGTTAGCCGAACTTGTTCATACATGCACGTCAGTCAGACTGTCTAAAATACTGCAGTCACTCTATCGTCTGTGTATTTATGTCACAGAGTCTACTGCTCGAGTTGGTTTGGTAGATGGGTTGTGGATTGTCGTCATGGCAACTAAATAATGGGGTTAAGATGGCGAGTGGTGTGTGTGTGCGTGTCTGTTTTTTGTTCATTTGAGCCTTTCTGGTGTCTGGAGCTCTTTGGGAGTGTGTTACGTTAGCAACAATGACTCTCCATGCACTCTTGACACCGTAAAAATTGTGTTTAAGTGTTTGAGTATGTGTGTGTGTGTGTGTGTGTGTGTGTGTGTGTGTGTGTGTGTGTGTGTGTGTGTGTGTGTGTGTTGATGGGATGATAGTCGAGTAGTGGAGAAAGAGAAAAAGAGACAGGATCTGGACTTTCTGTGCCTCAGTACGACTGCTATTGATTTTTTTTAATAGTCCAATCTGCTGACCATGAGTTCACGTGTGTGTGTGTGTATGTGGGGGGGGGAATGTGGGACCACAATAAATCCATCCCTCCAGCTTCGTCATCATTAAGAGGCCAAGATCGGTCCCTCAGGCTCTGGAGAGAAATCCATGCTCCTCAGTGTGTCTGTGTGTGTCTGTTTTTGTCTGTGTGTGTGTGTGTTTGTCACGATTCAAATCCATGCTCATGTTGTTTCCTGTCCGTGACCAGTGTGATAAACCAGCAGGGCTTCAAGTTTAGTCTAAATCCAAATTCAAGTTTGTTTTTTTCAGCAGCAAAAGCTCAGAGGGAATCTGGGAAATGTTTTACTTTGCATCCAGCGTCATATTGGCCCCTAGAGGCTCCCGGTGCAAATCCATTTCCATTACTACCAGTGTATGTGTGTGTGTGTGTGTGAGAGTGTATGTTCGAGCAATCCATCTGCTCTTTCCTTGTTAAGATGGGTCCCTGAGGGCCCCTATGGCGCAAATCCTCTCCTTCTTGCACTCTTTTACCAGATATCAGTAGAGGAAAATATCAGCCCTAGTATGTGATTCTGGCCTCTCCATGATACTCAGCACTTAGGCTTTGTTCAGACTGCCGCCCAAATCTGATTTTTCCCCAAATCTGATCAGAATCCGATCTAACTGACTGACTGTCCGCATTACAAATTGCAAGTGACCAGATCCGATCTGCCTGTCCGTATTGACATGGTCTGATCCACATTGTTTTCTATGGTAACAGGTTACGCCCAGGAAATACAACTGCAAAATGGATGACAGAGAAGTGTGTCTATTTGTGACGCAAACAATCTTGTTGAGCAGTCCGTCCACAGGCTGTTGTTTTTCTCCATGTTTGTTTTTATTTTTGCTGTTTTCTTCCACCGACCAAAGCTTAGACCAGTTTGTATAATGCGCCTTGAATTAACTTCCGGCTTGCTGGATCTACATTGTTGTTTTTATTGTCAATGGTGTCGCGTTGCGAGTGATGCAGAAGACACATTGAAGCGACCGAGACGTTCAGATTGAATCGGATCTTTAGGAATCTGATTTGAATCGCATTTGAAACCACCTGCGTATGTGGTTTGAATCAGATTTGGAAAAATCAGATCTCATGTGGCTTTTTGTGTCCAGACTGGCAAAAAAACAAACTACATACAATCTGGATGTGCTAAAAATCAGATTTGGAGGTGCAATGTGAACAAGGCCTTAGAGAGTTTAGCTGCACACACACACACACACACACAAGCACACACACACACACACACACACACACACACACACACACACTTTCCTTTATTCTGCTGTCTTCATCAAGTCCTTATTTCTACTTTTCTTTTCCTTACTTGCACACAAATATACACATCGCCAATCCTGCAGTTTGGACAATACTCCTCTACATTTGTACACCGTGCGTGAGACCTTGTTGCTAAGCAACAATTGGTCATGTCAGAATGTCCCTGGATGAGAAATCAGACTCTGGTAATGTGTGTGTGTGTGTGTGTTTATGTGTTTGCCTTTATTTCTAATAATACTGTACTGGGGTTGTAAGGATCTGTTTGACTGGTGATCATCCGAGGAGGGGACATGAGGACATCTGTGTGTGTGTGGGTGTGGGTGTGTTGCTACTAGGGATGTAACGATTCACTCAACTCACGATACGATTCACGATACTGGGTTCACGATACGATTCTTTCACGATTTATTTTACAAAATGAGACTGAAGAAAAATTATGTCTAAAAAAGATTCCTTTAATTTTTTCATGAAAACACGAATGCACCTCGTAATCTCTTTGGCTCTTACACTCGTTTGGGTGAGCGGGGCTACAAGCCTGCTTGTTAGTATAGTTTGGCTTCACAGCTGCCATGGTAACGCCTGCTTGTTACAACCAACCGCCTCTGCTCTACAGCTGATGACACTCACCACATGCAGGGTCCCAAATTAACTTTTTGACTTCTTGAATGAAATAATTCACTGGTCAAACATATTTTTTAACGGCAGAAATAACAAATAGTGTTTTTGTGTCACATACACATCTGTTACAGTACATTTAATTGAGATGCATTATGTTCTGTTGAATCAATCACAGATTAAAGTCACAGATTCAATCATTTTATCAGATCAGGGAATTGAGAAATTAAAAATATATATTTGCTGGCCTTTATTTTTTAAATAGGTAGTTCCCAGACCCCCCCTGCTCCCCTCTGAACCCCCCCCTTCATTACAACATTACAGACTAAAAACTAAAATCCATCAGAGAATAATACAGTATTATTCCACAAAACAAGTTTTCTCTTGATTTATCTTTGACAATATTAGACACTTAATATAATCAGCCTGTTCATTATTAGACGTGTGTGTATCTCTGACTGCTCCTGCTGCATTTAGCGCGCACTATATCTGCAGTGTTTATAACGCAGCGCTGTTTCACAGAGCCTGAGTGGAGACGTTCACAGACTGAGACTACAGCGACTGAGAGGACGTTGCTATCGTTATGTTAGCTGCAGACGAGTGAACGGAGAAAAGTCGAACCGACCGTTTGACCGGATCACATGTTCCCGACTCGGTCCGTACGGATCAACTGTAGGCTACGTGCTGATGCACTTTACGTTAAAAGGGGCGCGTGTGTGTGTGTGTATGTGTGTGCGTTTGCGCTGAAATTGGTGTGTCTCAGGCAGCGTGCTCCGCGATGCTCTCAGTCATGACAGCAGAGAGAGGAGCAGGGAAAGCCGGCTGCAGCTACATAAAACGCGCTAAATACTCATAGCATAGTTTTTATGACTTTTTGGTAAAATATTTACCCGCCCTGTGGCAGATCACCCTCTGAAATGTACTCAACAAACGGAAAATCTACCCGCATTTGGCGCTTGGTGGGTGTTGATTTCGGACCCTGTTACTGCGATTCATTTTTCAGAGAATCGATGTGAACCTTGACAGCTTTGAATCGATTTTTAACTGCCTCACGATTAATCTTTACATCCCTAGTTGCTACTAATCTGGATTGCTCAGTCTGTTGTGTGTATAAACTGCAGAGCGAGTATATGCTGTGTGCTGGCACGATATCAAATTTCAAACTTTCCAACAACAAACCACAAATATTTCTGCTTACTTATAAAATCTCTCCACTGTGTTACGATTAGTTTCAAAGTTCTGATGCACTTTTTTTTTGTAATGCAATCTCTGTTGTGTTGTGTGTATTCTGCTCACAGAGACATCAAACAGTCAGACTGCGCCTGTCCTCTCTGGAGATATCTAGTTCTTTGTGCAAAGAGTATCTCTGTTAAATCTCCTGAACAAAAAAGACCAGACTGTGTACATAACAGACTTGATTTACTTTCACACCTGGAACAGTCGTTACTTTAGCTAGAATTATTTCATATCTTCCCAAATAGCATCACTTGAGTCCAAGAGTAATTTCCCTGAGCACACCTTTCATCGTATCAGATCGTATCTTAAACCCCCAAATGAATCTAAAATCACAGCAAGTTAGCATTTATATGACAACACAGTCATGATAGGGCCATGCTCGGTTTGAAACGCTCTTTCAGTGTGACACACAAATTCTGATATCATAAACCCTATCACGTTTTCAGAAAATATAAACATGAAGTACAGACAAAAACAATCATCTACAGCTGGATTGACACACTGACTCCTTTATCTTCAAACAAGAAAACGTTTATTCACCCGGGCTTCTTATTTAGCTTATTCAAGCACTTACACTTGGTTGTGTGTAAAAACAACGGGCCTTAAAGTGACATTTGTGAATTAAAAAAAAGTTGGACATTAAGGAAACACAACATCACTTTTCAGGTTTATAAAATGGCAAACTGACGAGTAATTAAATCTTTTAGCAAAACAGTGTTCTTCCTCTGCTGTTATTTTCACGTTCGCTGCTGCTGCTTCAATGAAGATAAAGAAACATTTTCTATAAACCAAATGCTTTGTCCACATCAGACGGTAAAGCTTCCACTTACCTTATTTTTATATCATAACAACTGTATTCTTTAATCACCATTCATGTGAAAATATAGAGGTGGAAAAATAATCCAGATACTATTTGGTGCAGTGTGTGTTTATACGGTGATTTTATTACACAACTGATTACTAAAGAAGATTGCAGGTGGGCACAATATGTATTTAGCACAATGCAAATGTCATTCTGTGTAATCCACATGTTAAGCTTGGAAGCAGGGGTCAAAGAGCCACATGTGTACACATCTGGATGTTACGCTATAAGATATAACCAGAAACAATCCATCAACGCTGCAGAATTACAAGTATTACGTCTAAAAATAGCCTTTTAAAGATGTCATTAATCAACGGGGACTGGTCATACCTCTGTTGACCCTGTGGAGGATTGTCCGTGTAAATGAAAAATGTCCGTTCCAATCGTAAGAGAATAAAGCAAATCATCACCAGCCACTTTTTTCTATGAATTACTTTTAGCACAAATGAAATCATCTTCCACAGATGTATTACCCTACCAGCAATCTACTGCGATAATAACATGTTCGACTGGATATTTGTGGTCGAGGCGTGAATTCTTGTTAGCCTTTAAAGTCATAGAGTTCAGTGAAAATGTAGTCCGGTGCTACAATGTGAAAATTTCATGCACCCACATACAAGAGGAGCGCAGTGTTTGAGACTAAACATCATTTAATTGTAAACAAACAACAGCCAACCTTTTCGGCTCCACAGTTGTATCCCTGCCGGTTTATTTCTCTCCTTCAGAGATGAATCTCACAGAAATTGGGTCTTCTTTAAAAAAAGAAAAAGCCTCAAATTTGATCTGATCTGTAACAAAAAGAACTTTATTTTATTTTAGAAAGTGAACATGATAAACATCCCAGTTTTCCCTTTCTATGTGAGTGATCTTTGCACTATTGTGTGCATTAATCCTCTTGTGACAAGCTTAAGCCTGACTTTAGTCCGTCTTTCGACAGTGCTTCTACATACAGTGAATGTCTGAGGAGTATTAACGTCCATCATAACAAGTTGGAAAAAAGCAAATGTGCTTCAGTAAAATCAAAGTTCATGTTGGTTTGCTTTAAAGTCTTACCACTAACAGCCACAGTAAACTACTTGTCAGGGAGCTTTAAACAATATTCAAGTAGTTTAGTGTTTGAAAAAAACAATCTAAAAGTGTTTTTGCTGGTTCCAGCCATCTCATCACCCACTGAAAACTTCACTACAAGCCACCCATTGCACAAGCCATTAGTGTTTAAAGTCAAGAGCAACAGCCTGTTTCACCTATGCTTCTAGTTTATTCCAGTTAAATAAGTTGTGGTGTGTGCATTGTTGAGATAAAGGCAGTTGCTCCATTGAGAACATTGAAAATGAAAGTATAGGTACACCTTAACATCGCCCGTGTGTAATTCATAAAATCACACAGAAATATACACATTTTTCTGCAACACAGAATTTGTTCTCTTTTTTTAATGGAGACCTTATTATCCATATGCACGGCTCATGCATGAGAGAAACAAATGCAAACGGTAACCATAGAGAGAGAAATTACAGACTGATGATGCAAACCAGAGGAGTCGTGTAAATCAATCAGGATGAACATGTTACACAAGGTTTAAATGTTGGACCTTTGCCACCAAAAGCATATTTACAATTTGTAGAGAAAAAAAAAACACTGTGAGACTTGCAGCAGAGCACACTTTAATTCTGGCATTATTTTTTTTAGAAAAACAACAAAAGACTTTCTGTGTTACCTGACCTTGAACAGCAGTGCATGGATGGTAAAAGGCAGTGAGTAATTAGCAGAGAAAATCAGGAAAGGCATAGTGTTAGGTCGATGGAGGACTAGTCCAGTGGGAGGTGGTGTTGCTTTGAATGTGATAGGCTACGTTCTCTCTCTGGCTGCACCATGTGTGTCAAAGGAAGTGTCTGCCTGTATTTAACTGTCAGGCAGCCTTTCATGGCTGTTGGGAATGTAAATATTGGTTTTGTCACGTGTGTGGAAGAGTTTTCATCTGATTCATTAGTTTTCATCAGAGACCCTCTCTCTCTCTCTCCTGCTTTTATAGCATCTTGTTTTTTTCCTATAATTCTGCCGTCCTTTGCTAAAACAGATCACGTTCTGTCTGTCTTTGTGTGTCCACGTACTGGTAGTTTTCCATGAGGGGAGGTTGAGAGGGCCTCAGGGGGAAAGTCTTTACAGGGGGAGGAGTCTGCAAAGGAATTCTGTCTGAGTTTGTGTGTGTGTGTGTGTGTGTGTGTGTGTGTGTGTGTGTGTGTGTGTGTGTGTGTGTGTGTGTGTGTGTGTGTGTGTGTGTGTGTGTGTGTGTGTGTGTGTGTGTGTGTGTGTGTGTGTGTGTGTGTGTGTGTGTGTGTGTGTGTGTGTGTGTGTGTGTGTGTGTGTGTGTGTGTGTGTGTGTGTGTGTGTGTGTGTGTGTGTGTGTGTGACAGTATGGTTATGATAATGAAGAGAAAGAGGGAATGTAGGGGGAGGTACAGGTGTATGTATGTGTGAATGAACTCCGATTGGGTAATAACAGCAGCAGAGTGAAAAGCGGAAAACTCCAAAGTACAAAGGGCTTTGTGAGCGTTAAGTTTGTGTGTGTTTTGTCAGGAAATTGTAAAGTCACTCTCCGTGCTGCAAAACAGGAACACAGTCAAGTCGAAACTTTTCAACTTTCAAAGTATGATAAAGTTAAAAAAAGACTAGAGAGAGAGCAAAGAAAGGGCAAGAGAGAGGAAAGATTTACACAGGGAACAAGACGCAGAGAGTGAAGGAGGTGCAGACAGATAGGCCGACAAAGAAAGTGTTTGTTGTGAGACGCCGGTGTCCTTTCCAAGGACAAGCAGACATGCCACCACGGTCATGTGAGGAGACTCCTCCTCCACTTCTTCCTCCTCTTCCTTGTTTCCTCCTCTGTACATTTAACTCCTCCTTCACCAACTTTCACTGGTTCTTTCAGCTCCTTCCCCCGAAGCTGGAGGTGAATGAAAAAGTGAGAAAGCTGCTGTTTGTGAGGGCACTAGGGAGGACAAAATAAATCTACAGCAGCGTCTGAAAAGTTTTCAAAAAGCAGGAAAAAAACATGTTTTTGCTAAGATATAAAACACTTTTTCTCTGAGTGTTTCTTGACTTTTTCTCTCTCTTTAATCCCGACTCACTCCGTCTCTGTCACCTCGTACAACCCATACAGTATAGTTCAGTTCACAATAAGTTTGAGTTGATATTCCCTTCAACAAGACGCATACTTCTTGTGGTTTTGTTATTAAAAACTCTTGCCGTGCAGTCTTTCAAAACCACAAACAACCCAAAGTTTCCATGCATACTTAAAATGTTTGGCTGAATATTGAAATATTGGGATATTGCGTTTGAAGCCATTGTGATGGAAAAACCATCATAAAGCTCCAATAAAGATTTTTTTGCAACCAACTTAAAGCTACTAAAACTGTATGAAACAGGGTTGCATCTCTATCTACCCTTTAAATAGATGTGTGTTACCATCGCCCCCCTACTAGTCTAAATAGTTGACTCAGTGACTCTTGACCCAGTTAGTCACCAGTCTCCTGTCTCTGCGTTCTGTCCGGGAAGTTCAAAAAAGCTTAGTTCGTGTGACGCTTACCAGCAGGGCTTTTATTCTGAAAGCCTCCCTTAATTCACACAGCCACAATGTACCAGAGCTCTGTTTCCAATGACGTGACTACAGCCTGACCAGCGAAGGGAAGCTGAGAGGGACAGACTTACTCATAGATAAGTTATGTTATGTTTAGAAACATGCTTGTACAACAAATCTTTCACAAGCTGTCACAAGACACAGATTTATATGTTTTTTAACGACTATCTTAAAGCATTGTCTCTGAGTTTTTTTTCCCTTAATGTTGTAATTGAGTGTTTAAACTAAAACATACAGCATTGACGCTTAGTACTTAACTTTAGGTACACATATTGTGAGGCATTGTCAGCTCCAGGGCAAACCTTCAGCATAACACACTTGAGATGAACATAATGTTGGGTTTGAAGGCAGTAATTATATGATGTTTTGTTTTGGTAGGTGCAACCAAAATGAGTAAGTAGCAGCATGTTTAAAATGACGGCAAATCATAATGATAACTTGCTGTATAAAGGAGCTCACTTCAGCAGCTGAGAGCCGAATGTTGATTTTTTGATAACACTGTCTTACAGCAGAGGACAGATTTTCCAGCAAAGGCAAATAAGCAACGCCTTCGCCCTTATCAGGAGTCTGAGTTCATGACCCTGCAACAATTTGCAATGTTAGTTGGTCATTTCAACACTTTCACTCTCATGAATGTCCTGATCTTTTGGCCCAAGTCTGTGTTGTAAACCAGACACCGCAGAAAGGAGTTCATCATTGATTCAGATATTGCTCAATCTTAGAAACTGGGACATATTCACAACAATGTTTTGATGAAGTTTTTTTAGTTTAACTGGCTCTGAACTGTTTGAACAAGAGGTTTGTAACAATACTCCTCGGTCAAAAAAAGACACATTTCAGGTTTATCACAAATGTAGAAAGCTTTAAGATCAGCCAAAAGTAAATAAAACATCTATTGTTCCTTTTTGTTATACATTCATGTCATGCTATTCAGCTTCTTAATTAAGAAAAACATTTTTATTCCATAAGGAAAATGCATGTGATGTAGTTTGGAAAAATGGATGAAATAAGTCTCACAACACTGATGCTGTTGTGAGACTGGTGACTACAAGTCTTCAGTGACATTAAGAGCTTTGTTAGGTGCTGAATGATGGTGTTTGAAGCTAATGCTAGCGTCAGAACACAAACATCTTCACAATGACTGAATTAACATGCTAACTTACAATAGGTACTATTTACCAAGTTCATCTTCAAAGTAAGTCGTTTAGGTCAATGTCCTTAGTTTTGTTTGTATTTTTTGTCCAACACCAACAAAATGTTGACCCAATGATTGCGCTAGATGAAACTTAAAGGAAGTGGTTAAAAGGTCATGCAGGTTTGTACCAAAAATTCAGGCAATCCATCTCAGATGGACTGAGACACCAACCTTTTCTTTCCTGGATCTTCAATGCTAGCGTGAGAAAAAAAAACATAAACTGCAGCAATAATACCCATCGCCTGTAGGTGGCATCTGCGTCGAAACTATAGCAGGATTAATTTCATCTTGCCTGAAGATGGCGCACAAAGACACATTCCTGATGCTGGTGAAGTTAGCAAAGTGTGAACTGAAGTTGCATGTTAGCGTGAGTCTATCTTTGGAAAATCTGACCTCTAGAGAAGGAAATCATCAATGCAGTATTCACATTTGTGGGCCATTTCAGGGTTTGTGTGTGTCTGTTAGCATGCTTTTCTGTGTCTTTGCTTTGGTGTTCACAGTACAGTTTGTTTGTGTGTGTGTGTGTGTGTGTGTGTGTGTGTGTGTTTGTATGTGTGCGTGTGTGTGTGTGAGAGACACAGGGAACAGAGACAGTGGCTCTTTGTTGCCGTTGCCAGGGCTTTGGATCAGCCGGGCTGGCAGTGCCTACAGCCACTCTTTTCTTTCTTTCTTTATCCTCTCATTCACTCGCGTACTACTTTTCCATGTAGCTGTAATTCTCTGCTGAAAAATGATGAACAATCTCAAACTATAAAGTTACACATCTAATGTTGAAAAGGTGAGACCTTGTTCCTGTTATTTATTCGTAAAGAAAAAAAGAGTTTGACATATTTGAGAAGAAAGGATCATGTGTACTTGAGTCATATCATATAAAAGAAAACAAGTCTTACTATTAGTACTCTGGTATGTTTGTGAAAAGGTATCATAGCTGTCACTTGGCAGAGAGACAAATAGCCCAGTGTTGTGATTAAAACTGGCAGCCATACCTGGTTACTTCCACAACAAGGATATCAAAAAATCAAGATGAGAACAGAGAGTGATGTGAAAAATAAAACCTGGTGAAGCCTGTGGCCAAATGCATTATACGCATTATACGCATGGTTGGTCTTGTGATTTTAATAAATGTGGAGTTAGGAAGAAAATTGAGATGAGCCTCCAGGTGTGATTCAACTCCCCTTCTTGCTACATGTAACACATGCCAAACATGGAGGGGTTGTACTTCTTTGAGAAAAATCAAAGCTTGTGTCCTTCAAAACAGAAAGTTTCCAGCATATTTAAGGTGGATTTTTGTTTGTTTCAAGCATACTGACTTTTCAATTCTTTTTCACAAGCTATAGTTACCATTTTAAAGATCTAATGTTGAAAACCAAGTGAACCACTTTATGCTTGCCAAAATTGAGGCAGGTAGCAGGTAGTACATGTCATTGAAGTTGAGATAAACTTCCAAGTTTAAAATGTGTTTGCATAATGAACAATCCTTGCATGCAGTAAAATAACCAAAATCAAAATGAGAAAAATAGGGTGTGTTTGTGCTTTTTTCTCTTCCTGCCTCCATATCTGTTTCTCATTCCTCTAATTGCAGCCGTAATCCTTTGTCAGATTAAAGGGATATGCAGGTTTGCAATGGTGTGTTTGTGTGTGTGTGTGTGTGTGTGTGTGTGTGTGTGTGTGTGTGTGAATGTGTGTGGTCTGAATGAAGGATGCATCGATGCTCTCAGAGATTACACGATCCCTGTCATCATCACACGGGTTGAAACTGACAAGAATCCAAATCCAATTTACTCTCCGCCGACATTTTTTCGTACGAGGAATCTGATCTGGCAGCTTGTGAAACTGCTAAACCCGACCGCTGTGCATCTCAGAGATGCTGTAATGTTTGTTTTTAGAGCTTATTTTGATTAAAGTTTGAAATGTCATATCGGCTTCTGATGTCTGGTTCTAATTCTGAATATATTTTCTAATTGTACACAATTTGTCCTGCCTGAAATCCTGTCTGCTCTCTCTTTAATGCAAGTTGGCCTGGAATGAACGGAGTTTCTGGCATATGTTTGGACCTATTAATAGCAGCACTTTCCCTTTTGTGTCTCTCTGTTCTTCTCTCTGCTGCAGAATCTGACCTGGTTGTCTTGTGCATTAGTAAGTGCGTATTTATGATCAATTTTGTACTGAAATTTGATGTCTCGTGTTTTGTCAGTTTCCAACAAGGCCTTAAGAGGCTTAATTCATAAATAACCTTTCTTTATAGTCTCGTAAATAAGAAAGTTTTCCTACCCAGTAAGGGTTGCACGTGAATAATTGAGAATCCCCCCGGCAGCGAGAGTATTTCTGGTGGTGGATTTTGGCTCATTATGGAATGAATTTTAATGGCTTTTTCCATTTGTTGTGTGTTGCAGAAACAAAGTCACTGAATAGAGAGTTTGAATTACAGCCAAAGTTACACTGGAAACGTTTTTTTTTAAATGGGGGAAACCTTAAATGGATACAACTGGTGTCCTAGCTGTTCAAGTTTTAATCTGATCAAAGGACCTTAATGGCATCCTACTCCCCTTCACTGTCTGCTTTAAAAGATAAGACCTGAAATAAGACTACAATAAAACACCTTTAAGAAGAGTGAGATAGAAAGCGAGTTTAACTACAACTCCAGAAGACTTGATTTGAAATCATAAATTTGCTTTTCAGTATACTGGCTGAATACCTGCATATTTTTGGTATTTTAGTCGTAGAAAGATCCAGAAGAATTTCCACTCAGCCTTTATAGAGGATTTGACACCCATTGGACGTATGGCGGTTGTCTCATTTCGCTCTTATGATGCTCATAGTTATGGGACATGGTCCAAGCTGCTAAAATTGTCATTATTCTCTCTGATGGAAACACGAAGGGGGAGGGGTGAAGGTAATAGGATCATGCTACTTTTTTCTGAATTCTGAATATTTATCACTGGAAGTTTTCTCTAACACTACAGTAGCTAAACCCATGTTGTAAGATTACTTATTTGTGCAAATTCCTGCATTACAGAAACATTTATGTTGTATTACTTGGATGATAGAGAGCATCTTGGTATCACATAACGTCCAGGTTCTTTATCTGACCTCAGCTTGTTGTAGATACGAGAGGAGAAGTGCTAGAAGAACAGGGAGGTAAACTTCTTGTGCTTTTGCCGTCCTTATCAGGCTCACCAGCCTAGGCAAGAGCGTACTGTTTTCTCTTTCTGTCCTCACATTTATCTGTGTTTCTTGACATAATTTCAGAGGAAGGATGTAGGACCTTGGCACAGATATCCTGTGTAGGAAAGGAGTGAGAAGACTGGGGTTGATGGTGTAACACGTCTGGTATCCATGGTGTCTTCTCCCCCCCATATCTGTGATTTTTTTCATCAAATAAAATGTGTTTTTAAGGCTTAAGCGTGTTCACAGGAGCCCTGACATTCTCATTCTGTTTGGAAATCTCTATGTTCCCCAACAAACTAAAATGTTGAATCATGTTGAAATTGGATTCCACCAAAGCTGAATTGAGCTAGGATTTGGGCACTAAGAGTGAACAAAGAGGTTTCACTTCTTTTCCTTAGTGAGACCTCAGCCTGACACAAACACCTCGATTCAGAATTTCTATCAGGTGTGTGAAAGCTCTTCTGGGGGATCTTTCTCCCTATTTTTTGTCCGATTCATTGACCACAATGCACAGGAGAGTTCATGTTGTCATCAGTTTACTTTTAAGATTCTTGGTTCTCAAACCAAAAGAACTATTATTGGTTTGTTTGTGTGTTTTATACAAAGACAGACTTTTATTTAGGAAGCTTTGGATTTGACATTGGCACTGCCAGCATTGTGTTAGCAAGAACAACAATGTGCGTCATAAGGATTCTCTCATGGGATTGGAGGTGTCACCAGCCAAGACTTAAAATTTTGGAACAGCAATGGCACTAACAGGGAGGCATTTTAACACTCTGTATGTGTTTCCAAGCGTTATTCTCAGAGAAAGAATGCTACGTGAAGTCTGAACTGTGATCATGATTCAGTCCTGTACTCTCCGGTTTGACTCACCAGCAGCAGATAATGAGATCTTCAGTATCAAACTGTGAAAATGATATTGGATTGTCCTCCAAATCTGTGAAATAAGCTGGAGTTTGGAGCTCATTATAGGTCCTTGAAGTCAAAGATTTGTATATCATTTTATATCTGATCTGGTTCTGCTTTCCACTTCAGCCGAGTGTGAGAATTCACTGCATTTCCTTTTTTCAAGTTGATGCATTCTTGACTCTTACCTTGACACGGCCAGTGCACACGGGAGAAAGACAAAAGAAAAAGACACCGTGGTTATCTTAAAGCTCAAGACTCTTTTAAAGAAAAGAAAATCAGTCAACTGTGTGGGATAACTTCCCATGACTAAAGGCAAGTTTCAGGCAACAAAACCAATGTCACATGTTAAAGACAATGTTATTTTCATTGCTGAATCCAATGACATTGTCCTTTGTCAATTAACTGACATTTTCTGTAGTGCAACGTGCAGTGTATTGTGGGAATACTGGCAGTTCAGTGGGCTGACAAACACTGTTCTGATAATGTAGTGGGTTGTGGTTTGACTCATGATTTTGATTATTCACCTCCTCTCCACTACCTCCCAAATATTTTGTGCTACAATTGTAAAATAGTCGATGCCAAACTATAGGTTTTTATTTGAATTAACAAAGGTAGCTCCGAAGTTCTTTCCTTTTCTACTGTGTGCTGTTTGGTGTCAGAGTTAAGGGGGGAATTTAGACATATGTCGTTTAAATAACAAATGTAAAATCTAATCCAAAAGAACCAGTTTATTTAGCAAACTGAAGAACTGTTGACGGCTGATCAAAAAGACAATACAGCAGATCTTTGTCTGTTCAGGCTCGTCTGAAGGAGGAGGAATGACTTAACGAGGCCAATTATCTCCCCGCGGGAACCTCAGTTCTCGCTGCCCCCTGCATCACTGAAATGGAAATGAAAGTCGCTCAACAACCAAACTTCCAAAGTCAGTTCACTTGTGATTTACATTAAATGAGTTTCGCTTGATTTAAACTGAGCGTTTGCAAAATGACGGATCTATCAACTGGATTGAAACAGCTGTGAGACTAATTCCTATTTATTTAAGAACCGACAATCACTCTTTTCTGAGATCACATTTCTGGATTTACCATGTTTGACTACCAATACCAATTGGCTTTTAGATTTTTTTAAGCTAAATTTAAAGACCCTAATACCAATTTGTAACGGTTATAACCCTGGCTTTCATTCAAGATCAGTTTTGAGTCCCTCTGGCAAGAAACCAAGCTCCATTCATGTCCATGCTTTTTATGCCCAATGCAAAACATTTATTGAAGTGTTAGTGAATAATGGTAATTGGGTGTCACCATGGCAGTATTTCAGCAAAAGGCAAGCCGCTCAGTAAACACACATTTATATCTTTGCCAAATAAACTTCAGACAGCTTGTCAGTATCAGAGTGTAAATAAAATCTCAGTCAGTGGTGCTGGAATCATCATTTATCTGTTGACTGTCTCTCGCTGTGTCTGGCTCTCTCCTCTCCATGTGTCAATCAGTGCTGGACTTCTATCAAACAGTGACAACTTTTAAACACAGTGTGTTTTGGTTTGATAATAAAATGTTGTAAAATGCCTCTACGTCACACAAAGTACAAAGTTCAGGATAGTTTGAGTGCTTCAAGAGTAACCGGCAGTAGAGTGAAACATTTACAGCGCTCTCTTTGAGAGGCTTTTGGACTAACTAGTGGAAAAAAGAAATGTACATGAAGTTCAGGCTCCTATGGCATGAACAAGTTGTAATAAAAACAAAACATTGAATTGTGAAACGATGTCCTTTTGTGTTTGTTTACTGGCTTTCAGCGTACAGAAAACATTATCTGTAGAGTACATAAAGCAGGCATTAAACAACTCTACCTAATCCAGACACCCCCTGCAAACCTAACAAATATAGTTCATACCTACGTCACTTTCTTCTTACATGTTTCCACTTATAATACTGCCTAACTCCTGGTATTTGCTACAACAGTGACATTCCTAAGGGCACATTTTACGTCTTCAGCTCTGATGGTGTTTATGTATGGTGGATCATTGTTTGGGGTTAAACAGGAACCTATACTGCATCGATTATGGAGCTGAAAACCCCCACATATAACATTAAAACTCTTAGGCAGCCACTTAGGCTCAATCATGGTTAGCTGTTTTGGTTTTTATTGATGCAGGATTGACATCACTGCGGCGTGGGAGGTAAATTTCCCAAAGAATTAAACATTCTCAAGTACAAATCCTGCAAAGGAAAAGTGTAAACAGAGATTCCCGCAGTGTGTTCACATGTGTTTGAATAGAAGGTGTGGTGGTAAGTCATTTTGTCGCGGAAAAGACAGGTACTTAAAATATGTGAATAGACATCCACAGCAGTTGACAAATGTGCTGTGAAGCACATGTTAACAACATGTTAGCATCTCAATGAACTTCAGCTGATTATCATGAATAACTCCACCACTAACCACTTTCCCGTGGCTTCTGCTGTATTGTGGCAAGCAAGAGCCATTATCTGAGTTGATATGCAGCACTGCGGGAAAATAGGAGAATGGGTTTGATTTCATTTTAGGCTACACTGTCCCCTAAAGGGTTTTCTAAACCTTCTCCCTTTCTACATTTCTTACATCACATCCCTCTTTCTTTTGGTTTATTTTATCCTCTTGAATAGAATTGGATCAGATTGAATTCAACATGTTAGAGGAATTGTATGATTGTTTGTATCTTTTCCCTTTTTTGTCACATAGCCATCTCTCTTTCATTTAAACTTTCTCCTATTCTTTGAATTCCTTCTTTCCCTCCCCTGCTATTTTACCCCTTACACCCTGCATACTCCAGTGACCATAAACATTTGGAAGTTTACTACAAACATGTCAAACAACCCCCATTCTTACATGGACAACCCCTCCCTCTTCTCGGGAGTAATAATGAACAGGAAGAGCACTCCTTGGTTTCGTAGTGACTTCAGGGTCATGTGTGTCCTTTGGTGCTGCAAAGGTGGCAGCCATAGATCTGTCGTGACATTGTGATAGAACTGAGACTCAACAGCTTTTGTCCAGTGTGTGCCCAGTGTGTCCTCTGCATACATAGGCATCATAACTCTTTGTGTTCAGCTTTTTTTGTACCAGCCTGATGACAATTGTGAAATCACCTTGTCTCCCCAAGGACAGGATGTATTTCAGGGGCGTTTGACGGTTCAATTGTTCATTAAAAAACCTCTCATTTAAACTGTATGGCCTAGCTTTAGATTCCTGCTAACACCAGGAACTATGTGGCGCAAATCTTTTGGTCCTGTTCGTTTATCAACTGAACCGGATTAAATAAGTACTTGTATTCATTTCCTGGTTTAGTGGCAGCTGATCTTTGCCCAAGTTTGCACGGGAACCTAAATCGCACCTAGCTCTCAGCACAAAATGGGTGTGAAATGGGATTTTTTTGTTTCTTTTTCTCAAGATGATTAGCATATATTAATCCCTTTGTCCTTGTAATGGAGCAATAGGCAGTCTGCAAAGGGTCTTTTAGGACCAAGGTGTTACAGCAAAGTAATTCTATGTTAAAAACAATGATTTAGCATTGTGAAGGACATCAAGTCCCAATATTTTGAGTTTGCCATAGGTGAAAAGACTGAAAAGGACACATTTTTGAACAGGGCACATTGACCTCAAGCAGACCCATTTGAGTCCTCCCTTTGCATACCATTCATTATCTTTGCTGTGAGCACCCAGTTGGTCCAATGTCCTTTCCCGAGCCCACACTTGGGAAAAGTCTTCCAGCTTGAATCGTCTTCTCACCTTTTTCTCTTCCACCAGTTGTTATTTAAATGACTCGTTAAGCTTTTGGCAGTCACCTGTAGAACTGGACCTTCACCTTCCTAGCTCTGCCTTTTTTTTTTGTCTCATTCACTATCCCACTATATTGCTTTTTTCCCCCTGGTTCATCCCTGTTTGTACTGTAAACTAAGCACACATGCAGATAGACAGTCAGTGCGGTTTCTCTGGAGCTAAATGGTGTGCGCTTCAGTTGTCCAAACCACATACCTGTTGCTAGTAAAGGTTGAATTTAAGCTCCGAGGAATGTAAAAGGGAAGAGATTAAATGAGTTTAAGAGTGAATGAAGGAGAGGGGAAGCAGTGAGAACAAAACGAGGAAGTTGAGCAAGCATTACCCCTCCCCTTTCTCCCACACACCTCCTCCACCAACATCTCCCTCCCCCTCTGTAACCCGGTCCTATTCCCTTTCCCAACACTACTTTTACTCACCTGTCCAGTTTCCCCCACTCCTTCTACACATACCCCCTACCCCCGAGGCTCCTCCTCTTAGAGCAGGTGAGCTGGTGTAGGGTATAAAGGTATGTTAATGTGAAGCAACCTATCTTCTCTGCTCAGGGGAGTGCGGAAGACACAGGACAGACGCAACAGGGCTGTAAGAGAGCGAGAGAGAGAGAGAGAGAGAGAGAGAGTGTGAGAGTGAGTGAGAGAGAGAGAGAGAGCGAGAGAGGCGGAGTAGGAAAGCTGCAATTTAAAAAGACAATTGGATTGACTGTTCTCAGACTTGCACTGCAACCATGGGGCTGGGAGTAAGTATTGGAACTTTGTCACATGCTTTGGCCTACTTTCTGAGAGTCTTTAGGTTAGGATTAGACCAGTTATGTTTTTCAGTTTTTGAGCTCAGACCAAGTTTCTGTCACAAGTTATTGGTTAAGCTTGACAGTGGTGGATCGCCTGAAGTACTTTG
This sequence comes from Tautogolabrus adspersus, assembly GCA_020745685.1. Taxonomy (NCBI): domain Eukaryota; kingdom Metazoa; phylum Chordata; class Actinopteri; order Labriformes; family Labridae; genus Tautogolabrus; species Tautogolabrus adspersus. Next base: position 10,088,408 of record CM036557.1, read on the forward strand.
AACTTTAGTTTTGAAATATTCTCCGCAAGTGTAAGGTTGTAGGAGTTTTTAAAACTTTTCTTCATTAGGTATTTTTATGAGTTATTCACATTCCCTCCAACAATGATTGACAGCAGTTTTACAGCATGTTTGAACAGCAACGTTGACGCTTCTTGCCTCTCATACTCGTGCGACAAAGGAGGAAGCTTCAATGCTGACTACCCACATGTGCTGAGTGTTTTCTAGAAGCTCACTTTGTTTCACTTTCTTCAATCCAGAGAGGGAAAGATGAGTACAAACTGGCGGCAACGTCGGATGGCGGGGACAAGAAAAGCAAGAAAGCCAAAGGGGAGAAGGATATGGAAGAGCTGAAGAAAGAAGTTGACCTGGTAAGTACACAAACAAATGTAAAACCAGTCTGTCGTAATGTTGACAACACGACAGGAGAAATTTCAGGATTGCAATACTCAGCAGTCACTTAGAGACAAGTGCTTGTAACCTGCAAAATACTCTTGATTCAAACTGAAAGGAACAGGTGTTAGATAGAATGACCTTCTTGAACTCTACAACGCTTTCATCCAGTACACATTGCTGACTAATACTTGAAGACAGCCTCATTAAGGCCATCTTAACTCTCATGGTCACTGTTAGTCCCTACCATTGGTCACAGCAATGATACAGTCACAGCTGAGACAACCTCGGCTTTGACCTCATGGCCAGTCACATGAGATGTAGCTGTCTGCCTCGTATTTCATAGAGATTACTACCTACCGTCACATGTTATTAAGGAGTTCACAGTCATACTTAACTTCTAATTCATGTTTATCTAGATGTGTTTTTAGCACTGAATGTTGGGTTAGAGGCTCTGTAGTCATTATGGTCTTTAGTGTCTGATAATATAAACCAGCCCTTTCACAAATCACATGTCATGTTTAGTTTGACGACTGAAAAATGTTGGCAGCTAGAATCATGCAGGCACTAAACTTTCACCACTGCACACGGCTATGAAGGTTTCTGTGGTTTGTGAAATTTCCTGTGTTGAACACTCGCCCCAGTTTCCACTGGTGTCAGCTTTTTCTGGATCTGTAGCTTGTTGGGGTCATTTCCCCAAGGTCAGTGAGGTACCATTGCATGAAGTTCTCCCCAAGTCACAGGAAAGGGGAACGATTTCAGAGGACATATACAAGCACAGTGGTGACATCTATATAGAGTCTTAAGAGCCAGCTGTGAATAAGTCTTCTTCAAACTTCTTCATGTCTGCGTTTGTCCATGATCTACGCTCATAAATGGCTTGTTGAAAGACAGTGTCGTAGAAAATGTCCTTCACAAGGTCAGTAGATAGATGCAGGTCTCATGTTAATCTCAAAGCACTTAGTAAATACAAGTGAACATGACATCTTAAAATGTCACGGTAAAGATTTGTTTATATTGTTGTAATGATTAGGGTTTAAGTTAATTTTGCAATTTGATAGATGCAAACACCCTTGACTCTTACAAGGTCATCTTGCAGAGCGACACTCTGTGCTTGTTGTAGATATACTTAAAAAGATACTTTTGGAGAACTACAATTATGATTGCAAAAATATAAAATTCAGCGCTTTTCGCTAGGTTTAATTGAAACCTAAATCTTGAAAATGAAGCAACAGTTGCTGTCCAATGTCACCCAGGAGGTCACAGAGTACTTATTAGGTAATAAAATCTCCATCTAGGTGACATATTAATGGTTATTGTCCTCCTTACTTCTTAACTAGATCTCAAAGTCCTGCTGTGCTGAAGGACATATCAATGCCATAGCAACCGTATCGCCAGTCTGCCATAACCTCCTTGGCTTAGCATATCATTTACCGCAATAAACAGCAGGCGCTCTCTTTAAAGTGTCTTCAGAAAGGCTTTATTTTCCAACCTGGTTTAAAGTAGGGGGATAAAAGCAACAGTGATTCACTGCTAGGCACTGACTATCCTCAGGTTTCAGATTTGACTCATGGTTAAAGAATAATTGCTTATTGGACCGTAGTGAAACAGTAGTAGAAGTGTAAGTGATTCTCTATGGAGCCCATCAAGCTGACATGTTAATGATTATTACACCATCATACTTGCACCATCACAATATTAACTGAGGCGTCAAAGTCCAGCTTAACACAATGGAAACTGTTCCTATAGCAGCATAAAGCAGCGAGTGATTCCATTAAATGAACAAAGTCCAACAGAGGACGACAGAAATAGAATCATGTACAGTTTGATTTCATTTACCAGCCAAGAAGTTTTTGTTTGGACAACCAGATATTATCCCAAAATGTGACTCTTTAGCAAGAAGAGTTTTTCTCCTCTGGCTTTAAAGGAAATGCAAAGAGTTCATTTTACACTAACCCTAAAGCAACAGCTGTTTATAGCATGTGTTAAACATTATCCATGGTGCGTTTGGCATGAGGCACTTTGCTTTCTTTTTAAAGTGTAACACGATGGCAGGCTGGCAGAACAGTGTACCTATTGTAATTCTCCATTTTTCCAAATACTCAAAAAACCAGCCTGAGAAAAAAAAAAACTCTCCATGTATTAATAATGAATTCAAGACTTTCCACGTTTTATAATGGTTGAGTCATTGCATTTGTCAGGGTGTAACACGCCGCTCAGGTTTAATTTCATGGGAAAGCAATTACTGCGGAGAAAGACCTCTAAATGTTGTGCAGAACTGGAAAATTCAGCACCGTTTCAATCACAAGAAGAATTTCTCACGTATGTGAGGTTGGAAGAAACCAACACAGAAACCACTGTTGGAAGCTCAACTGAGGATGTTACACTTTGCTGCATTTTGCACGAAGATTACAACACTGTAGCTGTTAAAAAATAAGAAGTGGGAGTCAAGATATTATTACAGATCATCCAAATTACAATCTCTATTCATTCACTTGCTGTAGGCGTTATTCAAACAACACAGAGTAGGCGCATGGATGTGCCAGCTTTTCTTGTTTTTCGTTTGCACATCAACTTCAGTGAATTTTCCCCTTTGATCTTTACCTCAGAAATAAAGAGTTTTATTTTAGATTAAACCCTCTTTTAGAATTAAAACACTCTATGATCAACATTTTCCTTAAAGTAGTTAATTGCTTTGATGGTGATGTGAGTTCAGCTATGAATCTGAAAGTGTGGCTGCCACTTCTGGGGGAAAATGTCAAGCTCATGAGCATCACTCTCTGGAGCAAACTTCAGTGTTGTTGGGTGACATTGATTGGGGTGGATCGACTGTTTGCTCGCAGAATTCTCATTGTTGCGGCGTAGCCCTTGTGTTGGCTTTGCTTATCATCTGCAGCGTCAAGTTTTACTCAAATATATTACATTTTTAATCCTCAAAGGAGATCATGTCTGCAGCTTAAAATGTCAGTGTTTGTGCCTTTATTAAGCAATTTCTTTCTCTCTCCATAGGATGATCACAAGTTGACCTTGGATGAACTTCACAGAAAGTATGGAACTGACCTATCCCGGGTGAGCCTTCAGTGTTTGTGTGTTTGTTTTTGATTGACCCTATTAGAGTGATAGTAGCTCTCCATGTACAGTAAAGCAGATAAGCCAAGAATATGGGAGTGCAGAGTCCGGTCAAAAGCACACATTCGTCCACTTCCTTTGTATGTTAGAGTAAATGAAAGTTGTGTAGATACAGACGATCGTGAAGCACACACATTCTTTGGGCTTGGTTCCATTGAACGCCATTTTTGGGAAGAATTTGGGACCATTGCAGTCTTCTCAATGCCCTCGAAAGAACACAAAATATCGTTCTTGTATTGGTGTGATGGCAGAAAAGCTGAGACATAATGCAACAAACACCTGCATCGATAAACAGCCCAAGAGGAAGGAGGGAAAATGTTGTGATTTGTGTTTAAATGTCACTTCAGACACAAAAGGGGAAAACCCAGCTGTTACAAAATGTTCTTTTCATGTTTGGACCGTGGCCTTCATTAAGCTGTGGACACGCACACACACACAGAATCCCATTACACAACCATACACCGGCTAAATGCTTCACTGATGCTGATTATCTGCTGAAATCTGATCTGTCTGAGTTTGGCCCAAAACAAAGACTTCATTCAGGAAGGAACACCGGTCTTATTGACCCTACCAACAAGGAAAAAAAAACTCCTGGTAACCTTCCAAGGAGACCTTCAGTCACACTTTACCCTTAATTCTGCAGCGTCTTTATACAATGCAAGAAAATGTGACCTTGGCCGGGTTGAAGTACACACAGTCTTTGATAATACCCATTAGCGTCTTGTCTCCTTCTTTAAAACTGATATCACTCTTTACAAACTACGAAAAAAGAAGTGAAATTGTAGTGAAAAAAACAAACAATAATTAGCAGATTACTGAGATCTTTCTTCCTTTGGATTGTGGTTTCTTTTGTTTTTGTTCTACCTCACTTTAATCCACCACCTCCAGAGGTAATAGCAGTGCATCTGTTTACCAAATAAAACAGTTCAGGAGGGAAAATGTGCTTCTGACTTGTCCTTCGTGTTTCCCTCCAGAAACAGAGCACAAAGAAAATGCTGTAAAGTAGCAGGGCGTAAAAAACTGGCCTCACAGGTTTTCTAGTACGCTTAGTTTACACAGTCCTTACCACAAACACATATCATGCAAGACAATAATGGGCTTTCAGTTAACCAACCCTTTCCTTGTTTTTGTCTCCATTCAGGGTCTTTCCAACACCAGAGCAAAAGAGATCCTGGCCAGAGATGGCCCAAACGCCCTTACACCTCCTCCCACCACGCCTGAATGGGTCAAGTTCTGTAGACAGGTGAAAGTCACTTCAGGGCGAAAAATCCCAACCCGAAGCACAACAATATCCATGCAAAACACACGAGTATTTTGCATATTCAAATGTTAGAAATGCAAATGTGCTTGTTGTGGCCTGTAAAACCAGAACTTTCCTGAAACTTTCTGTTGTTTCATGTTGTTTCTAGCTGTTTGGTGGTTTCTCCATGCTGCTGTGGATTGGTGCTATCCTCTGCTTCCTCGCTTACGGTATCCAGGCTGCCTCAGAAGATGAACCAGCCAACGATAACGTAAGAACAGCTTTGTCTGTTAAGGTCAAAATTAAGAACTAAGACTGCAAAAATTCAAATAACTAAAAGGTCTATTCTCTCTTACTGTAGTTGTACCTTGGTGTCGTGCTTTCTGCTGTCGTCATCATCACCGGGTGCTTCTCGTATTACCAAGAGGCCAAAAGCTCTAAGATCATGGACTCCTTCAAGAACCTGGTCCCACAGGTACGTTTGTCCTGTCATTTGTTCTAGGGATTTGGTCATGGTTTTCAGTTCAACTCTGATGGCCCGGCCGTTGGAGAATTCCTAATTACTAACCTTTGCCTTTGGAGGCAAATCCTTCAGGAATAGCAAGGGGTTCAGGAAAAAAACTTTGAAACAACTTTTTAAATTCCCAGTTTTTTTCTACTTTTTTTACTTTTAAGCACCATCACATTTCCATTTATCCACATTGCTGGTGTATGGTGCAAGTCTCAGTGGATAGAGGGCAGCATTTAAGTAGTGCAATGTAGGAATGTGCAAATAGGAAGACATTTAAGTTTTTTCAAATACATTTTTTGTTTAATTTTCGCACAGAAATGGATCGTAAAGCAGAATCAGAATCGGCCCTAAAACGTGTATCTATTTTCCACTTTTGTTTCACAGCAAGCCCTGGTTATTCGTGATGGTGAGAAGAAGAGCATCAACGCTGAGGAGGTGGTGGTGGGAGACCTGGTGGAGGTGAAAGGTGGAGACAGGATCCCTGCTGATCTGAGAATCATAAATGCTCATGGCTGCAAGGTTCGTTGTTTCAGCCTCACATTAAAAAACACATATATAGAGCAGTGATTTGTTGTCTTGGTTAATCACTTTCAAAAAAGGTTTCTTTTCACTGGACTTAAACGTACCGATTACATCCTCACTTCCCTTTTGTTCCTCAGCTTAATTCTCTTTACTTTTCCTTCATCAGGTGGACAACTCCTCTCTCACTGGAGAATCTGAGCCCCAGACTCGTACTCCTGACTTCTCCAACGACAACCCTCTGGAGACAAGGAACATCGCTTTCTTTTCCACCAACTGTGTTGAAGGTAGAGAACTAACAGCTTAAAAATCACACAGTCAAAATCTATTGGTGTGGAGTTTCAAATAATGAAGTATTGAAGCGCTGGAAAGTAGTGAAAATGCATTGAGATAATTCTCGTGCTCTGTGTAGGTACTGCCAAAGGAATTGTCATCAACACCGGAGACCGTACCGTCATGGGTCGTATCGCCACTCTGGCTTCCAGTCTGGATGGCGGAAAAACTCCCATTGCCAAGGAGATCGAGCATTTCATTCACATTATCACTGGTGTGGCTGTCTTCCTGGGTGTTTCCTTCTTCATCCTCTCTCTCATCCTCGGGTATGGTTGGCTGGAAGCCGTCATCTTCCTCATCGGTATCATTGTCGCCAACGTGCCAGAAGGTCTCCTGGCTACCGTCACTGTGAGTCCTGTTTTAAAGCATATCTTCCTGTTCTTTTTAATGTATTACATTAAAGAATACACTTATAACACTTGATATCTGTCTCTAGGTGTGTCTGACGCTGACCGCTAAGCGTATGGCCAAGAAGAACTGCCTGGTGAAGAACTTGGAAGCCGTGGAGACCCTGGGATCCACCTCAACCATCTGCTCCGACAAGACCGGCACCCTGACCCAGAACAGGATGACCGTGGCACACATGTGGTTTGACAACCAGATCCACGAGGCCGACACCACGGAGAACCAGAGCGGTGCAACCTTCGACAGGAGCTCAGCCACCTGGGCCGCCCTTGCCAGAGTTGCCGGACTCTGTAACCGCGCCGTCTTCCTGGCAGAACAAGGAAATGTTCCCATCCTGAAGGTGAAAAACTAACTTCACACTTCTAAATCTAATTACTGAATGTTTGACTCCACTTCACTCATTCTGATCATCACAAAAGAGTCTAAATAATTCACCAATGGGAGAGGATATCCATAACATAAGCTTTTGGTGTAACACCATCTCTTAGCACCGCTAGCATCTTAGCAAGCAGAGAGCTCATTGAATACTCCTCCTCCTGAAAACATGTTGTTTAATTTGAAAGTATGCACAGATGAATCTGAGATGCAGTGTGGGAGGTGACTTGGCAATATGACGTGGCGATGGACTTTTGGGGCCCAGCATTATACCAAAGCAGCCAGACTGCACTACAGATCTTTATAAACAGCACTCAACGTAATTAAAGGCTCAAATATATCGCTGCTGCTATAGCGAGAAGTAGCCAGGCAGAGCAAGTGATTTATTTCTGATTCAGGACCAGCTAGCGCCCACTTTTTATACAAACCCATTGTCGTTCAGTGTTTTCATAGCTCATCATCCTAAGCGGAAAAATGCCCTCGGTGTCATCTGTGGAAAATAGTTCAACTATTTGAAAACTGACATGCTCGTCATTGTCACTTCTCCATTACCAAGAAGGGGCGGGACTCCTGATATTATTAGAATACAGAGAAAGTTAAAACCGTACTGACTGTCAATACCGAGGAGAAGTCCACTTTGTAACCTCACAACCTTAAGCCTTGCTTAATAACTGAGGTCATGAGTGTTGCCAGCCAAAAAAAAAGTAGTAAAAAATAGTCTTGCCTTTAAATGTAATTTTGTATTTTCAGTGTCTTGTAGAGATGTTACTCTTGAAATTTGAGACTTATGGGACAACAGGCACTGGTTTGACTCCTTTGTTAAATCAGGATTCATGTAGAATAAATTGTAAAAGAAGTATTGATCCACCATTAGTTTCAAACCCACTGATCCATTAAATCCACAGAGAGATGTCGCCGGAGACGCCTCAGAAGCCGCCTTGCTGAAGTGTATCGAGCTGTGCTGCGGATCTGTCGGTGGTATGAGGGACAAATACTTCAAGATTTCTGAGATTCCCTTCAACTCCACCAACAAATACCAGGTACACATTCTGCCAAGTTTCCCAAAAGCATATAAATTAGTTCAACATATTGTCTATGCAGGTCAACTGATTCAGACGTTATCCCAGAAACGTTTATCCTAACGTTATGAGAACATAGTTGTAGATGTATTTGGGGGAAATGGGATTTGTGCCCTCTTGTGGCAGGGTTTATACATATCTTCATTGAACAGCTTCCAAATGAGAACCAGCTTGGTTAAAATTAGATCACCAGTACTGCTGATTTGAGCAAAGAACAAGTAGTAAAGATTTACAATCACTTGTCCCAAAGCTTTCCGTCCACAAGAACGCAACTCCCGGAGAGACCAAGCACCTGCTGGTCATGAAAGGAGCCCCAGAGAGGATTTTGGACCGCTGCTCCACCATCATGCTGCAGGGCAAAGAGCAGCCCCTGGACGACGAGATGAAAGACGCTTTCCAGAATGCCTACGTTGAGCTGGGAGGACTTGGAGAGAGAGTACTGGGTACAATATAGCTCCATCATTACTCTTTGATTAGATGGTGGACAAAATGGGCTCTGTAACCTTCTGACTAACATTTTCTTCCTGCAGGTTTCTGCCATTTCAACCTGCCTGATGACCAGTTCCCAGAGGGCTTTGCTTTCGACACTGACGAGGTGAACTTCCCCACCGAGAACCTCTGCTTCATCGGCCTCATGTCCATGATTGACCCTCCTCGTGCTGCTGTGCCCGATGCTGTCGGCAAATGCAGGAGTGCTGGAATCAAGGTATAGAATAGTAGTGTTTACATTAACCAGTGCATGGAAAAATAGTCAACCTGCCATCAAAGATATTCACATTTACATCCTCAAAAACCTGCAACGAGTGTGATTAGTTTGATTCAAAGTCGATTTTTCTCATAAGTTTGCTCACCCATAAAGAACGTCCATATCTGTATTTATTCATCATTCTACTTCACAATCAAAGATGTATCCACAAAGCAAGCACTCCCCATCCTAAGACTTCCATAACTTATTTTCCTCAGGTTATCATGGTGACAGGAGACCATCCCATCACAGCTAAGGCTATTGCTAAGGGTGTGGGTATCATCTCCGAAGGCAACGAGACTGTTGAGGACATCGCTGCCCGCCTGAATGTACCAGTTTCAGAGGTCAACCCAAGGTTAGTATCATTACCTGAGTATTGAATGTTTAATTATTGAGCTTGTTTATTACACTTGTGGAACTAGATTTGGTTATCATTTACCGTACTTCCTATATCCTCCTCTTAACTTTTTGTTACACTTCTTGTACTACTTGAGTAAAATTAAATCAGCGTTGGCTAACAAGGCCCTGTTTTCTACTTTGCCAAAAAGGCTTTTACCATGATGTCACTGCAGACAAATAAATCTTTGGATGTCTGTGAGCTCTCCAGTTTTTTAACACCCCAGTCAGTCTTTTTTAAAAAGAGTACCAGTGCCCAAACAAAGACGTACAAAATGCTGAACTCCAGGGCAGAAACATCCTGATCCAGACATGTCACCTGCTCCTTAGAAAATGCAGAGCACTTTATTTTAAATCAAGCTCTCCCCAGACAATGCCATCATTTTTCTTTGAGTTGTGTCTGTTTTCTTTGGAGGGAATTTCCCAGTTGTCGTTTTTTGCTCTCACCTCGATTATACCAGTTTCACGATGTTGCCAGAATACTCTAACTGTTGTCTTTCTGCTGCTGTGATTTCTTCTCCAGGGATGCAAAGGCCTGTGTTGTTCACGGTGGTGAGCTGAAAGACATGACCGCAGACCATCTCGACGAAGTGCTGAGACACCACACGGAAATTGTCTTTGCCAGAACCTCCCCTCAGCAGAAGCTGATCATTGTAGAAGGTTTCCAGAGACAGGTTGGTATTAAAAAAAAAGATGCTTTCAGTGATCTTAGGTTTTGTGTTTCTGGTTGATATCTTAACATTTCTGTCTTCTCTCTGCAGGGAGCCATTGTGGCTGTGACAGGTGACGGTGTGAACGACTCTCCAGCTCTGAAGAAGGCAGACATCGGTGTTGCCATGGGTATCGCTGGATCTGACGTCTCCAAACAGGCTGCTGACATGATCCTGCTGGACGACAACTTTGCCTCCATCGTTACTGGAGTAGAAGAAGGTAAGAGTAATACCTGCAGAATTATAAAAAACACAGACTACAATAAGAATCATTATAACTGGATTTTCTCTCTTCAATAGGCCGTCTGATCTTTGACAACTTGAAAAAGTCCATCGCCTACACTCTGACCAGTAACATCCCTGAGATCTCACCTTTCCTCCTCTTCATCTGTGCCAACATCCCGCTGCCCCTGGGAACCGTCACCATCCTCTGTATCGACCTGGGAACTGACATGGTGAGCTCTTTGCATTAAAGATTATCTGATTTCTTCACGCCGTGCAATCGTTCATGTATTTCTTTATAAGAAAAGTAACAACAAGACCAAATTTGTGCCACAAAGAGGTTCAAAGAAGTTGACTTTGGTGTAACGTACTTGATGTCTTCCAGGTCCCTGCTATCTCCCTGGCTTACGAAGCAGCTGAAAGCGACATCATGAAGAGACAGCCCAGAAACCCCAAAACAGACAAACTAGTAAACGAGAGGCTCATCAGTATAGCCTACGGACAGATCGGTAAGAATAGCTCACATTTCCTCAATTCTATTTAGTAAGTAAATCTTTAAAAAACACATCAAAGTGAAACTACTCTTCTTCTCTGTTAGGTATGATGCAGGCCACAGCTGGGTTCTTCACATACTTTGTGATCCTGGCTGAAAATGGTTTCCTCCCCATGGACCTGCTGGGGATCAGAGTGGGCTGGGACAATAAATACGTAAATGATCTGGAAGACAGCTACGGACAGCAGTGGGTCAGTAATGCTCGTGTTAATTCTACCATACCGTATCTGCTTCTTTTTTATCACTATCTATCCTGATGGGTTCATTTCATTTCTGTATTTAATTACCTGACTTTAAAGGAGAATGTACTAATCTTAAAAACATCTTTTCACCAGACATACGAGAGAAGAAAGGTCATAGAGTTCACCTGTCACACAGCTTTCTTCGCCAGTATTGTGATCGTGCAGTGGGCCGATCTGATCATCTGTAAGACCAGGAGGAACTCCATCCTGCAGCAAGGAATGAAGTACGTACATACCAGCACAAAAGTATAGACAGTGACATCCAAACTTGTATCTTTGCATTATTATTATTTCTGAAAATTCAAATATTTCAAAGAGGTGATTCAAAAGTTGTAAATACTGGAGAAGAATCTTAAATGAATGAAAATAAGACATGAAATAGTTCTCATCTGTTAATTGTCACTCTTCTCTTCGACAGGAACCGTATCCTCATCTTTGGTCTGTTTGAGGAAACAGCTCTGGCTGCTTTCCTGTCATACTGCCCGGGCATGGACGTTGCCCTCAGAATGTACCCTCTCAAGTGAGTAAAAACACACACACACATACACATACCATAAGGCATTATACTGCACTACAAAACTGATACGCTGCTAACTTTTCTCTTTCCGTGGTGGTTCTTTTGGTTGTGCAGATACTCAGAATATTAATTTTCATGTATGCTTGGGATTTGACGAGCACAGTATGCATTATCCATATTAAAGTGGTCATCCGTAAAATCCTTTTTTCTGTGAATTCGCTGACATTCACCATACTTTCCCTCTGGATGCCTCTTTAGTTCAATCAGTGTTGAACTATTTTCCCTGATTTTTATTTATGTCCATACCCTGTATCATGGTTATGTTTACGAAGGTGGATATAATCTAGTTTCAGGAGTCATTAACACTTTAGAAGAAGATTGAAGCAGAGTAGCTACTGTACTAATGAGATGTTTTACCCATCCAAGAACAATTGAGAGCAGCGAAGGCACCTGAAGCTCATTAGCTCTGAAGTTTCACACGCTGCAGGAACCTCCTTGTCTTTTTTTCTCTTCGTTATTGTTTCATATCTTCCCCTTCGCCTGCTTCTCCTTTCTCCCTGACTACATTTTCATCTGCTGCTTCCTCATCCGTCTCACCCAGGCACTCACCTTTCTCTTTGGGTGACGTGTGAATTACCTCGGTTTGTCTGAGTTTCCCCTTTTCTGTCTCCTCTGCTTTCTCTGTTTCGTTTTCTCTCCCACTTTAAATACAGACATGACATGAAACTCTAGTTACTGCAACAACAAAAAGGTCAAAGATATACAGGAAGTGAAATGCAGTATTTTAATCATTTTCTTTAAACTTTGCATTTTATTTATTTGATCATTGTGGTATTTTTAAGGTTTTTTAATTGTTGTTTTTTTGGCTGCACATTTCTTGAGGAATGATCAAAGTCTATTTGAGCAATTAAATTGTCTGTGAAAAGAAGATGTGCCCACTGCAGTCCTCCAAAGGAAATACTTGATAAAAACAGACGATAACCCCATGTTACGTCACGTCACGTTACGATATGATACGAGCAGACAAACTTTTTAGTCTCCTGGGGAAATTTGGCTTGGAATCCAGTGCTGCACACACTGAGCCGCATCTACAAAACGTATAAGCATCATTCAAAATCCCCCATTTACAAGCATTTGAAGCAATGCCTCATGGGGTTTCACTGCCGTCAGCACAGAGGACTCCACACAGCTTCTGGATTAATCTTAAAAATTGAGTCTCAACAGTGTAATGTTCCCCCCTGAAGCTCTTCATGTGCTCTTAGAGAAGCTTCAGCCAACCGTAGAGCCATAAAAACCCTCTGTAGATGTAATACACACGAACACTTTAACAGCCTGCAAAAAGTACTCTAGTCTTTTTTTGTTACATTCCAGCTGTTACTCAACCACTCTCTGTCTGTCCCTCTCTTCCTCAGGCCATGTTGGTGGTTCTGTGCCTTCCCCTACTCCCTCCTCATCTTCCTGTACGATGAAGCCAGAAGATATATCCTCAGACGCAACCCAGGCGGTAAGTCCCCTCACTGAATCCTGTGTCTTTACAAAGTTTTTGTATGAAACCTTTCTCTGTATCTGGAGGTTGATGTAGAGAGGAGGACAGAGATCATCTTTAAAGCTCCTGTGAGGTCTTAACTAGTTAGGCAACAGACTGATATTAATATTGATCCCTCGGTATGAGGTGCAAAAGCAAACTAGACCGTCCCTGTTGAGATGGACTATTTATATCTAGTCACTTTTAATGCCTGTATACTACTACTAATGGCACATACTCACAATGAATGATACATTTAATCGTGCAAAGAAAGCAAGAGGAGGTTCTTAGTCAGATAAGAAGACTTATTCATGGACAGGAAAAATCAGCAGAGGCATAAGACGACAGCTTTGTCCACAGGGGGCGCCAAAATCAACACAAACCAAAAGTTCCTCCAGTAGCTTAAGGTTTGTTTTAGATAAATTTAAGGATTTAGTTTTCCTTCAAACTCAACAAAAATGTTCCTTCAAAGGATTAAAACAATTAAAGTCACATTGAAGGAGCTGAAAATTGTAATTAATTCTCATAAAGTGCAAAATTAGGCTTCTACGCCCCTGAAAAGTTTTTTGGAGGTATATTTTTTTAACAGGATGAAAATAAACTATTATTCAAGCTCTTATTAAAATTGTTGTAGAGGTGCATGGATGCCATATACATTTCTTAGTTGATAATATGCATTTTTAAAATTGATCAAAATGTTAATATGAAAAGAAAAAACAACCCTCTGTTTGAATCTTCCTGATTCATCAGCTACGATCCAGAGAGCAAAGCAGGGATTTAGAGGTAAACGATACGAGGATAGGGAACAACATGTGTGTGTGGGCATGGGCTCCGTATGCGCCCTTGTGTCTATTTGTGTGCATGTGTGTGTTATCCGTGCCACAACTGCGCCCCCACACAGACCAGTGAACTGTGGCAGATGGCAGAGCCCAGTGGGATTTCAACCCTCAACCCCACAATTGTTAGTCAAAGCCTCGTTCCACCCACGGAGCTGAGCACAACCTGTATGCAGAGATGTCATTGATGCAGCTGTGCTTGTGTGTCTGTGTGTGTTAGTGGGTCTGCTGCATCTGAGCCCCACCGCACAGATCAGTGAACATCCCATTGCCCATTCATGGCGAATCATTTGTTAGCGTCAGACAGAAAAGCAAGTTAAAGCGACATCATCCAAACAAACAGGAATGGATTCAAGCGGATAAATAGAAGGAACAAGTTATATTTGAAAAATCTACTCCGAGATGATTCGCCCCCAGAGAACATTGAACCTTCACTTTTATAAAGTTTCACAGTCTACCTCAAAATTGGACCCATGATTCCAGTCCAGTGGGATTTTAGCCTTCTATGAAAGACAAGAACTCAGTGTTCAAAGCCTAAAAATAAAATGTAGCTTAGGGCTCAGTGGCGCTTAACAAAAAGATGCTAAATCACATAATTCAAGCATTCAAATCTAGAAGTCACACAGACTTCCTCTGCAGTTTTATGGGAGTTTACATCCTTTCAGTCATAAGTAAGGCCTCAAGGATGATTTCATCATCTCATGACACAACCTACTTGTCGCTGCAGGAGACATCACGAAGACAGTCTCAGTGGCGTTAGGTTTTAAATTAAGAACGTGTCTTCCTCATGCTAGCTAGTCAAGTCTTATAATATCACCCTGCAGCCTGCAGAGTGCAAAAGAAAAAAAAGGTTACATTTGTAAATCCTGAAAGAAAACGTGGAGAATTTAGAACCTAAAAACGCCGTTCCCTAATTGTGTCTCCTTTGGTTTCTAGGTTGGGTGGAACAGGAGACATACTACTGAGTCAACACAATCACGGAGGGAGCCGTCAGTGTTTCATCGTTATTTACTGCCATGTTACATATTTGTCTGAAATGTTAGCCAGACGTGAAAAAAACACACCTAAAAGCATGGATAAATTAAGAATATCTTGATGTATATGTCATTCTCAATAAAATATTTCCTTACCCTTGTACATACATGCTTGGAAGTTTTCTTTCACTTTTCTTCTTCATTCAGGCTTTGATGCAAGATGTTGTCTCAAGGTTGAATAGGTATGTAGCAGTGAAGTCACGTCTGGTGACCCGTGCAGGAAGATTTCACACCTGAACAGTTCCGAAACTTCAGGTCTGGGGTCTGATGTGAAGAACTGAGAAGCGGAAATAATGAATGCAATGATAAAACTGAAAAAAGCCAGAAAGATTATGATCACTTTTTGAAGCTAATTAGATGTTTTGGGCTGTTTTTAAGACCAGCAATCAATTAACTACAGCGTATCAGTCAAAACAATTCATCTTATTTTAAGAGCCAATAGTTCCCTTACATCATCACGCCAATTTTTGCACTTTTTGCAGATCAAAAGCAGAAAATTAAATCAAGTTTATGTCAGAAAGTAACTGATTTACACATTAGGAACCAGTTCATTAATTCACTAATTGTATCAGTCTTATCTGCTGCTACACTGGATTTTAACTTTTTTACTCTCTATTTTCTCAGGGTTTTATCTGCAAGAAATTAGGTAGAGGAGTGTACGAGCATAGTGTGTGTGGTTGTGTGTGTGTGTGTGTGTGTCCATTATCTCAAGGGCTAGTCAGCCACAATGATGTTTGCAATGGATCGCTCTGTTGACGCTAATGCAAAGAGGCCCTCGGTGAAAATTAACCGAAGCCACTTTTGTGCTATCTACTTTGTGTTTGCCTCCGTCATTATGAACGCCCTCTTCTCCATCAAACCCCTCTTGTGTGTATATGTGTGTGTGTGTGTGTCTAAACAGTATCATCAAACCAACCTGGGCACAGATGGCCTGCTTCACACACACTTGGGGAACACTTAAAGGCAGAATGTTACTTGAATTTATGCACTTTCATTAGTGAAAACTGCTAATGCTAACCCCATTCAGGTTGTGTGCTCCAAACAGCCAGTCAGGTTGTTTACCTCCTAACTTTTAAAGGTGATTTGTTTTACAGCAGAGGGTGCTAGTGTTAGAAAGACGTCAAGTGTGCAGACGAAAGGATGGAGGGATTTAAAGAAGGAAAGGAGGTTGATTGAGTGTAAGAAAGTGAATCGATGCCACATAAAGGAAGATGAGAAAACAGAAAATATTGGCCTTTTGGAGCGCACATTTTCATTGCACGCAGTTCATCACCTTATTATGACTGAGCATAAATTATGGTGCGTGTTGTTTGTCATCGCCGCTTTGTTTGTGCGTTTTCTGATGAATTGTCGCGCCGATAAGAGCGATTCAGTTGTGATGAATTGAGCGCAGAGAAAGAGAGAGAAAGGCAGCAGACAGACACCGACATTATCATGCCTCCATCCTTTGCACACAAGCAGGGCCCCATGAATGTGCCTGTTGCTATGGCAACTTATTTTAGAGCCCTCTCTCTTCTCTTCCCTCCCTCTCTCTCTCTTTCTCTCCAACATCTAAATAAAATCTCGGCTATTTATAGAGCAGCACAGAGCAACACGCTAGCTACACAGGAGTCACATGCATGAATGTGAACGCACCAAAACAAAAATATAGTACTGTGCATAAAAGGTAGAGATTCATGGACATGAGTGTAGATACGCACACACACACCGCCAGGAATACTAAGGCTTCCTGCTGCGGGTCCATCTGTGAAGGCTACATTGATCATTCAAATGCGAGTTTTTGTTGATTTTTGTGTGTCATTTTTTAGAAAAGAGCTTAAAAAGATGAAAGAATCGACTGCTGGGTAATCAAGCTCGTCCTCGCTGAGGTTTAAAGCAGTGAAAATTTCCCGTCTCTGTTTGATCTGTCTCAGATTTATCTTGTCAGTCGGCGCAGAGTGCTCTCCAGGCCAAACTGATAAGCTCTATTAGAATACACTGGGAGCCAGACGGTGATTGACAGTCTACCTATCAGGATGCAATAGCACTTACAATAGCAGCAGGTTTTTTCCCGCGTGCTATGGTCTACTTGTTTGAAGAGGTCGCTTTGAAAAACGTAATCTACTACAGCCTGTTGATAGAGCTGAAAGGGGTTTTGGTACTGGCTTCCCCTCAAAATGTGTCAAATACGAAGTTCAGGTGAGGCCGAAAGACCTCTGTTTCTGCTGCTGTGAACAACAAGTGGTTGAATGTTTCTGGTTGCAGGCTTAGATCCAGTGATGAGTGACTAAATCTCTCGATTGTGTTGTCTACTACAGCCTGTTGATAGAGCTGATAGGGGTTTTGTTACTGGATTCCCTTCCAAATATGTTAAATATGAAGTTCAGGTGAGGCCGAAAGACCTCTGTTTATGTCCCTGTGAACAACAAGTTGCTGAATGTTTCTGGTTGCAGGCTTAGATCCAGGGATGAGAGACTAAATCTCTCATTTGTGTCATGGGATGAAAGGGTTTAAGAGCTCCTGGAACAGATGCAAAAGGACACGAGGATGCTGCTGCTGCTGGGTTACAGTTCGGCTAAACTTGCTAGCGTAACTGCAATGTGATAATCAATGGGCTTATCTGCACACAAAAAGCTGCCCTTCATACGTGCATCTCCACAGGTGCCATAGGTCAGGGAGCATCATGGCTCATAAAGCTTGCAGGGTTTCAGCTATTAGCAGCCAAAAAGTGAAATTTAGGCCAAAGACTTAGATTCTGTTGAATCTAAAGCTGCACTTTTGCCATTTTTGTATCGCTAAACCACCAAACAGATGCTCTGCTTTTGTCCATCAATAATATTATTTTCAATACCACTAAAGTATTGTAAAGTGCAACCCCAGCTCTGTTTAAATCAGATTTGTGTAGCTCTGGATTTAGAAGCACAGGGTTCACAAAGTTGGCTACCCGCTATCAGCACCCAACAACCTTGTCAAAGCAGCATGGGAAAGGAGGTGTCTGTGAACCCAGCTGTTAAGCCTGGGTGAGGTGTAGATGAATAAGGAGTGTGTTTTTGTGTGTCTGTGAGTGTGTGTGGCAGGGTAGGGAGAAGGTGCTGTTGTTGTTATTTTAACTCTACAGTGATGGAAGTGAAGTTAAAAGCGATTCTGCACATTTTTCAGGACCTCTGCTAATTATGTTACTTGTGTTTTTGAATATTTGATACACTTTAATACGTGAGAAAGCATTACAAACAAAAACACAGAGAGCTGTGACTCATTTTAAGTGAGAAGATTGACATGACTCTAATTTACTTGGAAATTGTTAAACTAAAATGTTTAAAGCTAGCATCCAGTTAGCTTAGAGTAGCTCAAAGGCCAGAATTAGAGGAATAAAGAAAGCTTGGCTCCATAAGAAAGCAACAAAATCTACAGATGCACTTCTAAGGGTCACTATTTTAACATATTCGTTCAGTTGAGACCGTGCAAATATAGTTTAAAAATGTCAAGTTCACGGTTTGCAACAAGTCAGTAACTTGCAAGGCAACAGAACTGCATGTTATTTTAACATTTTAGTGTGTTTAAGATTAAGCTAACAGAACATGAGATGTCAATAAAACATCTGAACCAGAATTTGTACAAAAAAAAGCCCTCCTAGTTTGTCTTCAATTTCTATTCCCAATTGTTGTGCTAAGCTAAGCTAACTAGCACTACACAATAGCCCAACTAAGAAAAGAAAGAAATGCATACGCTTGGGGTAATATAGCATAATGAAAAGTTATGATGTAATGTTGTGTTAAATTTATTTTGCAAGTAATCCTCTCCAATTGCTGATTAATTTTGGTTTTCTTTTCCACTCAATATTATCAATGAAATTTTTGGTCCAAATAAAATAAATGCTGATGATTTATCTGTTTTATTTGTAATTTAATTTCTATCTTATTGTTTATCCATGGGGAGTGATGAGTGCGCTGTGTGTGTGTTGCATGGCAAGCTGAGGAAAAAAAAAACGCCCTATAATGGATGAAGCCCCGCCTCTATCCGTGGCGTTACCATGGCAAATGGCGTCGACGTCACAATGGAAGGAACGCCGTCTATAAGTATTGGAGGGTCTGCCGCGGCGGCTCGCGAGCTCGGATGTGCGTCCTGAAGGAGTGACACGTGCTGTGGAAAAAAAAGTTAAAAATAAAAAAAATAACAAAAAAATAGCAGTCACATCCTGGAGTTTTATTTTCTTTAGATATTTTTACTGTAAATATTTTTTAAGGTGGAATTTTGTTCGTCTATTTCTACTTGAACTGGGAAGAGTCCACATCTTCGGAACCATGGGACGAGGAGTGAGTAAAAATGTTCTCTTTGTTTCTCTTCTCGGATGCTGCTAGTGTTTATATCGAGGTTTATAGTGGCGAAAAAAAGATAGACTAAAAAGTTTGCCATTCAAACAAGTGGTTTACTGAATCCATGTTGATGTTGTCACGGGGGGGAGGTGGAGTATCACATGTGTTAAGATAAGCTTTTTTCTCTCTCAAAATGCCTGAAACTACTGCGAGGACTTCCGTGTTTACAGCCACCCCAAAAACACAAGACCCACTTTCATAAGAGTTAGGGGGAAACAACTCCTCAGAAAGAAGTTTCCAATGGCTGACAAAGATGCTTGTAGCGGCTCGGAGTCCGGTTACATAACGGGATGTTCTCAAACACCCTGGACTGTCAAAGTTTTGCAGGGCTACTAACGGTATTAGCTGAGATGTTGCAGCTGTGGAAATAAACTGAGAAAACTGCGTGACTAGCTGTGGGGTGCTATTTCACGCTCTGCTTTAGCCGACAAATGGCGACAGATTTACTCCTTCTGCATGTGGAATTTAAAGTAGTTTCAAAATCACTGTAGCACTCTAAGAAGAAGAAACATTTGCTGTTTTTTTTAATTTTATTTAATGTGGCACTTTAGAGGAGAGCAGTAAAAGAAATGATCTGACAGTGGGAGGGAGAGATTGAAAAAGTCCAGCCCACGTTATCCTTTGATGGCAGAGAGATTTGGAGCTTTGTGACTATTAAACTTAACTTGCTCTAAAGTCAAATCTACAGCCCCCTTCCGGGATAATTTAGCTTTCAGTGGCTGCTTTTTAGGCTGGCACACTTTTGCAGTATGCTCATTTCAAAGTGCATCAGAGTGAGTTGCATTTAAGTGGTGTTTTGCAGGCAGTGAGAAAACATGCACAAATATATTTTTGTGATCAGTAGCTCTTGAATCATGTGCATTAGGCTATATCACAAAATATGTAATTTTCAACATGTAGCAGTTATCTTTCGATGACGGATTATTGATATTGCCACCAGAATTGATCATAAAGCTTTGAAATAGTCTGAAAGTTGTTTCTAAACGTTGAAATGTGAGGTTCAAGCGTTCAGCTCTCAGTGTTTTCTCTGCTCTGCGGGGATCTTTTTGCAAAATCACATGTTTGCGTGTGATTTTTCTCCCCGTTTTATTTACCATAAAGTTCCTTTAAAGCTTCATTGATTGAAAAATTATCACCCTTAACTATTTGATCAGAATTGTAGTCCTCTTTTGTGCTGAGTTGTCATCATTTGCTGGTTGTAGCTTCGTTAATATACAGAATTTCTGTTTTTCTTCCTTCTTTTAACAGTACATTTGTTTCTTCTGTGTTTGTTTTTGTATTGAAAGATGTATCTAGTTACTTGTAGCCATAAGAGTTGTTTTCACTGACATTTTGACAGGAGGTGTGTAAAAGGACATCTACTTTAGACTCAGCAGACCGTGTGTTATGTTTTGCTCCTTATTTTTTGCCACAACACAGCGGTTGTTTCCCCAAAACTTGAATTGTACTGGACCCGGTTCTACAAAATATCAGTCGTCGCCACACCCTTCCATGCTGCGCAATAGATACGCTCATTATGGATGCAGCCTGCAAGGGATGGAGAGGTGGACGGAGGGAGAGATAGATGGACATAAAGAGAAAGAGAGAGGGGTGGGGGGGAGATCTGTGGCGGGAGATGTGAAGCAGAGCGTTTCATTCAGTCATTTACAATTCTGAAAATCGTTGCTCACTCACTTGGCTGCTGCTGTGTTTTTTTCCTCCTCTTCCTTCCATATGTGATGAAAGCCATGCCCTGCCCCCATCCAACCTCCTTCCACCTCCCCACTGTGCCCCCCACTCTCCTTTCCTTCCCCACCCCTTCTCTCCGGTCTTCTTCTCTTCTCCTCTTTTTTCAATACATTCAGCTTTGGCAAAGACAAATAGCTAGACTTGGAAGGAATGAGCGCGACTACAGAGCTTCCCTGGTGGGAGGAAAAGGAGAGAAAGACATTGAGGGGGAGGAGGAGGAGTTGTTTTGTTGTAATGGAGAAGAATCAGGGCAGTGAGATTGAGCACAGGTATGAGAGAGATGATGTTTTTCCCACTTTTCTCCAAGCTTTTTGGCCATGCTAATATGAGATTACTCCTCTGCTGCCCTTTTTCTGCTCTTCCATGTTTGCTCATCACATCGGCATCGCAGTGCAATCAGCAGGGAAAAGAAAGTGAGCTGAGAGGAGAAGAGGAGGAGGAGGTGTTGATGGTGGAGGGGGAGATATTGGGGAGGGAGCAGAGAGGCACCAGTTGCCGCATTGCCTCCCTCTGTTGAACAACTTGGCTCTCAGATATGATCTGAATATTCAAACGTATCCTTTTTGTCGATGAATTTTGTTTTTACTTTCTAAAATGATCGTTATAAAATCTGATATATTTCAAAAAGTCGGTGCACCATTCTCTGCGCATGTTGGTAAACAGGGCAGCGATGCAGAGCAGTAATATGTAGACAGATGTCGAATTCGCAGGAGACCGATGGTGGGAATCCTACTAAATATTTGATCCTGATACCTCACTCAGTCTTCTCCATGTTTTCTCCTCCACAGTTTGAATTTTAAACTTGACAGCAATCAATGTTGAAGAAAAAACAACCCAAAATGTTTCAACGAGGACATTCTTGCACTCTTCAGAAAAGTGACATTTGTCCAACTTTACATCATTACAATAAAAATGTTTACCATTCAGCTTGGTGTCTATGAGATCAAACAGCATCTTTGGTTGCAGACATTTGTGCTGTGAAATCATCATTTTGCAGATCACCTGCTTTGCTGATTCGTGCAGAGTATGCACATTATGTAAGTGTCATTTAATTGGACCATATAGCGTGCAACCTGTGGAGCTTTCTGTTTATGTTCCTCACACAGACTCTGAAAATAGGGCATCCGGTTAAAGGAGAAGTCATCAGAGGAACTATCTCTTTAATTGCAAGAGATGGTAACATCTGTAACTCCTCGCCAGGTCTCTGCTGGTTATATCTCACACTGTTCTCCCCACTGTGACCTGACCCAGGATGTCAGCGCGGGGCCACATTTAATCGCAGCCAAAGGGGGCACCCCGACTCTACCTTCACATCCATTCTTTACAGTCTGTTTCCCTCTTGTTCTCTCTTTCTGTTTCTACCTGTTTTCTCTCCGCTCCGTCCCTCTCTCTCTCCCTCTCTCTCTGAGGATTTAACATTCTTTCCGCTCGGCAGTCATTGTGTATTAACCGGGGCTTTTGTCACACGCCACCTCTTGTCTGTGACAGAACACAGCCCCTCTCTCTCCCTCCTACTTTCTCTCTTTTTTCACACTCTCTCCATCCCTGACTCCCCCCGTTATTCCCCTTTGCCACGCTGTTTGTGCCTTTTATCTTCTTGCTGTCTCTTTTTCTCTCCATCCCTCTCTTCTTTCTCTTTCTCACATGATGCCACCTCTCTCTTTTTCTCTTTCTCTTGGTCTCTGTTTGGTTTAGCAGCTTCTAGCCGAGCGATTTGTTTTCTGTGGAAGCTCTTTGAACTTTCTCTGCAAGCCTGTTGCTCAGCAAAAGTAGAGCATTAAAAATAACAATCTGGAGAGCTCACTCTTTCACCTAGAAGTGGAAAAATGTGACATTTTCCATGCCACAGGAATGCCATGTCATAATCCAGGCCTTAAGCACCTCTGCATGAATCCCAGCATAGTGTGTGTGTGTGTGATTTATGTGTGTATGTGGAGTGTTTCAGACAAACATGTGCACCACATTTTGTGTCCTCCCGCTCCTGAGGAAATGATGCAACTTGTAGCTATGGAGTCTTGGCCTATAAATGTCCGGGGGGCGGGGCTTTGTCCTGAAAGTGGGAAAAGAAGGAGCCATTGATTTACTGTTTCATTCATTCCAGTCCAGAGCAGCTTCTCCCACACCCAGAACAATTTATCTTTAAGACTCCTGGTACTAAATGAAGCATTAGCTTGTAGAAAAACAGGTCTTAAGGATTCTGTTTGCCTTGAAATATGAGGAATGAACTGGAGGAATTGTTATTGCTGTAATTGTGTCAGCAGCTAGAGAGGAGGGGAAAGGACTTTTCCACCAAATCACGCACTGCTTTGACTTTTCAAGTTGAGTTCTTACCAACATTAAGGTGGTCTTCTCGTGCAGGGGACACATGAAAACATTTCATTTAGCACAGAAGTTGCACATCTTCCAACAGGTGCCAGAGTACTGTTAATTGAACACAGGAATGTCGTGTGTAGTCGGGGTGAGATGATGTGTGAATGCAGCAGAAACATTTCAGGAAAATTAAATACAAGTGAGCGTGCAGATTGCTGTGGTAAATGACACGACTGGTGCTATCTTTGTGCACGTAATGAAGCAGCTTCCAACTCTTTTCTGCTCGCCTGTACGTTCTTTCAGACTCTTGTCGCTTTGTCAGGGACATGCTGTCCTGAAACGTTCTCAAATGTTCAGGAGGATTGTGTGAAAACAGCTTCAGTCCATATAAAGTTTCCTTTCAAGCAGTATATTTTGTAATGATGATGGCAGCTTGTAGATTTCAGAGGTGTTTTGTGTATCACCCTGGCAGTACAAAGTTCACAGCCATTGATTCATCCATCCACTTTTGTTCTGCTTGGAAAAAAGCTTAAAGTTGCTCTGGACGTGAAGGGAGTGTTAAACACGACCCCCGTGTAAATTAACACACTCTTTTCAACGGTTAAACAGAAAACAGGGAAGTTGGAGGAAATGAAAAGAGAAACGAGGAGGGAGAGAAATGGGGGGGAGAGAGGGGACATGGGAAGGAGGAGGGGGAGAATAGAAGGGGGAGGGGCTACATCACTTGACTCTGTCCATTCACATATCTCCAGAGGTGTGGCATTAGTCGCTGGTAGCAACGGGGGCAAGGTCCCAGAAGTGAATGTGTGTGTGTGTGTGTGGGTCTGCACAGTTGAATGAGCAGCTTGTGTATCTGGCACCAGGAAGAGCTGTTTGTAGGAATTCAAGTCCGCCTGTAAAACCAGTGTGCGCTTTAAAATATGCGAGCGCTTGACCGAGCGCTCTCTTCTGTTGTTTGTACGAGCCTGTAGGACGTTGTTCTCTCAGGCGGAGAATAAAGGGACATACAGGGGCTGCAGAAATTCTTGGACAAGTTGTTTTAAGGGCTGAGAGAGTCTCGTTCATTGAACATTTTCTTGCATGTGTTTTCTTTCTGTTTAAAAAAAATACGTATTCCCCACCAGAAGGCGGGTACATTGTCAGTTTTCAGACTTTAGAGGTTCCTGCCACATTTATCACGAACCAGGATCAGTACATGGCTTTGTTCAAACACTATAAGCAAGATTTTTGTATCAAGTCAAGACTGTGTTGGTCAGCTTCACTGCCGGATAACGTGGCCCACACGCCTGGGGTCTTAACAGTCACATGAAAAGATTTCTGAGCCTGTTTGTGTTTTTGATGTCTATTTTATGGAAGCTAGACAAAGAGTCATTGTTCTGTGTCCAGTAGGCCCATGTGTGTGTGAATGCACACCATGTTTGTTTAGCTATAGCTTCTTTTTCTTCCACTTTCCAGCACCCAGAATACAACAAGTCTGAGGAAGACACTCTGAAGCCCCTCATGACATTTTTTTGCCCTGAACGTACTTATTCACAGTAACAAGAGATATTATAAACTGCTTTGACAGCCATTACCAATGTTCTTATTGGACTCTAGATGGTCTGTACATGTTATAAGCAGAAAAAACAGCCATGCCATAGACTGTAGTTCAGTGTAAATGGTTCTGCTGATGGGCAAATATGGAAATAAAGTAAAGGCATTGTTACACCAGTCATGTCTGATGTCTGTGGTGTAGGTTGGAATTGACTTCTTTGATATCATGCTGCCATAGAGCAGCAACCGTGGTCTCAACAGTATAGACTCAGTGCTCAGGCATTTTATCTGAAGTGCTATAAGTGGTTTTGTGGTCTCTGAATAAAAGAAGACAGCAAGTAGAAGGCCAGTACTATACACAGCAAACTATTGAGTGTATCAAAAAGAAAGGGAATAAAAGACACTTTTGGTATTAACACCAGGGAAACACCGTTATATATATAAAAAAACGACAGTCCTGTCCAAACATTTTCTCATGAACTTCTGATAGATTTTGTACAACATGAGAAAGATTAATGAGCTGACCAAATACAGCTTATTCTTTTAATCTGGAAAGGGTGCTACCTCCTCATCAACTGAGACACTACCTCAAACACCTGTTGAGTTCAGCCTGGGAGTTATTTTTTACATTCATCAAACTTTACAGATGACTCTGAATAACAGAAGTGCAACCAGAGGATGATAAAAAGCCAGGCTCGAGTAGTAGATCGTCTTTATTTGCACCACAGTAAGGACGCTGTAGATGAGGTTAGAGGTCAGCTTCGTCTTCAGGTAAATATTTGACCATGTGTTGGTGTTAAACTGGTCATTAGAAAGCTATTTTAACCATCTGATCAGATAGAAATGTTTGTTTGCACTGTTTGTGTTTCAGATAGAGAGATAGAAATAAGATATCAGACGGCTGCTGTGATTGGGTAAACAGCAGGCTCAGAGCTACTCTTTGAAACAGCTCGGCTGGGCAGCTTGACTTTTCAATTTGCTCCTTCTTTGGAAGGAAATGTCAAGAGACGATGCAAGAAGGGCTCTCTGTGCAGCAGCTTGGGCCTGACTCATGCTCGTCATTTACTGAAGAGTTGTATTGTAACTGTTGAATGTGATAACAATCTTTTATTTTGACTCTTTTATTAGAGACGACGGGTCCTTGGTCTCTTTATTCAACTGGACTTGTGCACCTGAAATATCTGATGTTTCTGCAGAATTGTTTTAAATTTTGATTTCGGTCTCCAATCCTGGACCTTAATCCAACATCTCTCTACTTCCATTAAACACAGCAACCAATGAATCAATCATTCATGTCTGTTGGAAAGAAGAAGTCTGCATTCCACTTTCAGGTTCTGAACCACTGTTTTTTCGCCTGAAGCCAGATGGCCCCGGGGGCCCATCAGGGGTCCAAAGGCTAAGATGTGGCCGCAGCGATTCGGGGCCAGACTCAGTGTTTTCCCAGCTTAGCCGGCCGGGGGGGCTCCAGCAACAATAACATGTGCTGAGATCACACACTCTGCTCCGCACACTGCCTGGGAAATGTTAAAAGGCTAATGCAGAAGAAAAACAATATTAGTTAGCATATTTCCATGACTGGGATCGTGTGCAGGAAGTCCATATTTGGCCTTCTATTGATCTTTTTTTCAAAATGGCTGCTGCACAGTGCACATTGTGAGTTGTATGCAGACAAATGGCTCATTAGTAGTCACTTCAGCAGCCTCCATCTCTCCCTCCCCGCTCACATGCTAACACCTCTGATCCTTGTTCACTGCTGAATTATAGATGAGCTTTAACTGCTAATCGATGTCAGCTTCTGCTGTTGTGATCTCCTGTTACCTACCTGAAACGCACACAGGCTGAACTTTCACTCCCTACCTTAGATTAGCACACACTCGTTTCACCTGTTGAGTGACGCTGCTCGACATGTCCAGCGGCCATCACATTTTTATGCACTTAAAACTTAAAATCTGCAACAGGGGTCTGCAACACTGCTTAAAAGATAAGCTAATAGAGTTGTCCATATATGTCATAGATTGCCGGCTGCACATTCAAAAGTTTCTGGATGATTACTTTCTTGTTGTTTTAAGTCACATTGCTGTCACTTCCAACTCTGATAATATAACCTAATGAAGTTTTGAAGTTAGCTGTAGTAGGCTGAAATGAGTAGCAGCTCCGCTCAGAGTCCCCAAGCCCCCACCAAAAGCCTTTGAAGAAACACTGATTTTAACATTAAACTGCTTTACTCAGTGTTTGTGCCAGTTTTTATGAGCTGGTCTGTTTGTTTCTGGGAAGAGGAGACTTCTGCAGGTAATTCAGCTCCTGTACCTATAGCCTCATAAACGATTAACACTGCAGCAAGCTAGCAGCAGCAGCTCAGCTCGCAGCCCCTTTAGACATCCACTGTCCTCAAAAGAATGACATTTCAGAATCACTCTTTCTCCTTTGTGAAACTGCGTCATTTAGTGTTTTTATTAATAGACACACGTTCTGTTTGTGTTGAAGAGGAGGAGACTTCTGCAGAAAATGAATCCCTTAGTCAAAAACCTGTAAACGATAAACAATGAAGGATCATTTTGAAACTGCTTTTATAAGCTCTACAGCCATTTATTGTGTCTGTGTTGCATTCTGTACCATAATGCAGCGTACAAACTGAATCCTTTGACTTCATGTGAGTCGACTCCGGCTTTTCCTGACTGATGATTCAGATGATTATATCTCAAGGAGGCACAGCTCTTCTCTGGACAGCCGGGAAGAAGGATGTTTATATCCTTGTGAAAACGATGCTGAAAGCAGCTCCACTTGCCATCTGTTGGTGCAGCATAATAAAGTTAGGGTGGGGTGTTTGCAAACCGACTGCCTGCCTGTATGTATGCAGGTGTTTTTGACGTTACACCTGATATGACCTGTGGCTGAGCACTTGTCAGGATGGGTGTTTTTAACTGCACAAAGACTGATGAAGCAATTTTGTGCCAGGTAAGGGATAATGGACGTTTTTTGTGCGTCTCTGCTGTATGAAATTCCTTATTTTTTTGCGTTTAGTGCAGGATTTAGGACACACTTTTGCTGAATATTTGGGTTCTTCTTCCCTTTGCCTCCTCCTCTTTATCTCTCGCCGTCGTTCTTCCTCTGTATCTCACCTTCTCTCTGTCACTCCGTCTCTTACACCCTCTGGCTTACAGCCGTCTGGAGGACACAATCTTTGCTCGTGCCTTTGTTGCTCTGTCAGCTACAGCAGCGGCTGATAATGTCTGTCTGTGGAGGAGACGGCGGAGAGAAAGAGGCTGACTGTCACTCTGAGTTATAGCTCGAGAGCTGATGGAGTGATACTGGGAATTTAGAGGAAAACACACAATTTGAGTATATTTTTTCACTTGGGTTTGATCAACACAGTTTTTCCACAACCTTAATTGTTGCAGGGATGTTTGATACCAAAATAGGATCTGTTTTAATTAGATCTCTTCTGCCTACAGCGAGAGAATTTGTGTCACAGTTAGAGTTAAAATCAACAAACTGTCCCCGAGTGTGATTACCAGTAAATGACTCCTCTGTGGTTTATCGCTCCACTCTGGGGTTTGGCGTAAATACGTAGTTAACTGGTGAGGTTATGTTAAGGAAATGTGCTGGTGAATGAATAGAGTGTTATTTGTATTTTTCTCACTCAGACTGTGGCGCTCTTTATTGCAAACGTGGGCGTTTGAAACAAGCAAATATTGTTTTCACGCCGTAGATTTATCCGTCACCGTGCAAGGGACAAAAACACCTTATCTTCCAACTAACCAAAAACAACACAACACCTGTCCCTCCCCCTTTTTATAGTGTTTTTCTGGAGCTTGAAGGACTTTTTTGAGACGCTTTGTTCAGTGGTTGTTAATTTCTTAATGGGTCAAAATATTCTTTTGATCAATCCCTGAAAATCGAGGGTCAGTTTCTGACTCTATCCACTGTCCTATCTCTAAAGTAAAGGCACAAAAAGCCCCACAATAAATCTTCCTCAAATTCCTGCTTCTTAAATGAGATTTTTACTTTCTGGTTTTTTGGATTTCCTGTTTTTTGTGGGCAAAACTTCAAATTGAGGTTGTCATTCTCGGCTTTTGAAGTAGGGATCCAGAGTTTTTGCACCATTCTGACATTAATCTAACCAAAATCTTTAAGTAGAAACTCCTATCCACAGATTTATAGACAACAAAACTAATCTTTTGGTTGCAGCCCAATATCATTAAACTTGTCAGCTGCTGAAGTGAGACTCAAACAAACAGAAAAGTTTATAAAAAGCTTCTCTCATAATAGAAAGCCTTCCAAAAGTTTGCATATCCCCAAAAGTAGATCCCCGTAGAGTTTGTTTGTGCAGTGACAGATGGCACTGGTGTCCATAAAGCGACACTACTCCTGATCTCTCACCCTAACAGCATGTGACAAGTAACGAGGTGACTCTGTTTGTGTTTTCTTGAACTTTCTCTTAAAGTTTTTGGCAGTTTGTCGCCCCAATTTAGTCCACAGTTTTCGGAGTTCTTAGACCGGTGTGTGTGTGCTTACTCTTTCATCTCGTTCTAAGTGCTTCAACCCACATGGGATCTTAAAATGATGATGTATGACAGAATACCTTCTGGCATTTTGAGTCATTGGGCATGTTCATGTCGCATCAGACACACCTTGGCAGTAGTGAGCGTGTTATTTATGCATGCTCCAATAAAGCAGCTTGAGTCTTTTCACATGAAATGTCCTGAAAGCATAGACTGATGAAAGCTGTTATAGGGTGTACGTAAGTTGACAACGCTTAGGAACAAGTCGTCTGAAAACAGCCAGACAACAAATTATACATTGATCTCTTTCTCACAGTAAGATTTTTGGAACAACAAAGGACAAAGCCAAGTGGTTCTTGGTGTCAGACCCAGATTTGACTGCCAGCCCTAAATCCACTCCTGTTATCCCACTCCAGTCCAGTTGGTGGCAGTAGTGTTCCTTTATGTGTGACTCTTAAAGGCAGGGTAGGTAATTTTTGAAAACTAGCATGATGTTGAAAGTAGCATTCTCTCCGTGCTCCGTCTTCACCCACCCCCTTCCCTCTGTGCTCCCTCATAAGCCACGCCCCTCACTTACATGCACTAGCGCCATTGGTCCAGAAGCGGACCTCAGCTCATGCTTTGAGTGTGGGCTCGTGCATGCATGGGGTAGAGAACGAGCAGGGAGACAGGGAGACGTGATTGGTTCACAAAACTCGAACCGAGTGCAGATATTGGTCGAAGTTTTTACGTACTTACAACTGCTACAGATGATGGATTTTCTTTGTTTCTTTTTCAGAGCACATGAGTTATTAATTTCTGTCAGGACCTAAAGACAATTTCAACCAAAATCTAAAAAAGTGTATCTGGAGGAAATTACCTGCCTTTAAAGTACTCATAATTACTGTAATTTCTCCAAGTTTTTTTTTTATTAAATATTAAATTGTGGCCATTTAAAGGCTTTAAAGTATCCATGGTCACTCAGTGTCAAAAGCTTTGGACATATTGTTCTTTTAATCACCCAATCGTATGTCTTAACTGAGTCTTAACCCACTCTCTCTGAATAATTTCTATTTTTGATGCTTCCAGTACGTATACAAGCCTATTAATATTGCCTGACTGTAATTACTTTCCGAGTTGTCTTGAGAGTTTTTTTCAAACGTGATTTCTTTGATGTGTTTGCAGGAAGGACGCGAGCAGTATGAGCTGGCTGCGACCTCGGAGCAGGGCGGCAAGAAGAAGGCGAAGGGGAAGAAGAAGGAGAAGGATATGGATGAGCTGAAGAAGGAAGTGGATATGGTGAGTGTCTTTGATTCACTTTCATACTCGATGGCTTCAGGGCTTTTTCCTCTTATTGTCCAGCGTCTGACCATCCTGTCATCCTTTTTCTACTGCATGTACTTCCTTCATGCTTCTTGACACTGTCTCCCCAGATAAAACCAAATATAATAACCCACAATTACAGATGTCACAAGTTAAAATGTCTGAAATAGGAAGGTAAAAGGCCTTTTAAGCTTCAGTTATAAAAGCTGTAAGATGAGGTGTGGTTTGATGTCTGCATCCATTACAGCTGATTCCTTACCTAAATCTGAATATAATTTGAGGACACTGTATTATGTAATATCTTAAATCTGGCTTCTAAAATATTGCAGATACATCCAAAGTCTTTTCTTTCTATCTGTGCCCACATGTTCTTTGTTTTTTCTATCTAACTCCCTCACTTTTGCCTTTGCTTTCATTCTTGTGTCCTCATTTCATGTCGCGCTCTTATCTCAATTTGTTGCTTCCCATATTATCATATTCCATACGCTCTTCCTCCTACATTGTCCCTTTTCTCGTTTCATGTCTTTTCTTCTTCCTCCTTCTGTTTTTTTCTTCTGGCCTCCTCCTTGTCAACCTCATCCATTTATTCATCCTTCCCTGAAACAGCAAATGTCCCCCTGTCATTGTTAGAGCTCTTCACAGTGTGTGGTACTCACTCGAAAATGAAAGGTCAGCACACAATATGCCGTAAATGTCACTGGCTTTTTTGACATACTGAACACACACACACACATACAGTAGATATACGTAAACACTGGAAACTGAAGCCTCAATCTGTTTCTTGTTGTGTGTTTGCAGGATGATCACAAGCTGACCCTCGACGAGCTCAATCGCAAATATGGAACAGACCTCAACAACGTGAGTGAAGTCCTGTTTCTTTGTGCCTTTTTGAATGTTTTTATTCCACAAATGTGTCACACTGAGATGTTATTTTAGCAGCCACATTTCTCCCGCCGCACTCTGGCACCATAATCTAATTTTAAAAAGACTTATTCTCTTTTTTTAGTGTGTCTACATTTATCACAGAGACGACTTTAATGTTAAATTACCAGCAGCATACCGCCTGCTGTTTTCCATTAACTTCTATCCTGTCTTCAGCTGGTGAATGATTAATGAGGCTTCAATGAATTAAACAGATTTTGTTTAAAGGAGAGGATATCTTTCTCCTTCATATCATGAAGGGAGAGTCATTAAGAGGGTGATCAGATGCAGCTCGCTCAGGATTCATTAAAACACAGGACGTCGATATCAAAAGAGGGGGACGAGGAGAGTTCACACTGATCTCAGTATTGTTTGAAGGGGAATGGATTCAGTTCAAAAAAAAAATATCTGTTTCTCCCTGTTCATGACGAACACTGTACAAAACTGTAAATCTGAAAATTCACGACATATGCTTATTGTTTTCATCAGCTTCTCTTCTCAGAGTGAGATAAGAAAATCATACCACTCTATGTTTCCATCCAGAAGTTTGTTACTTTCTCTAAATAAAGAGTTTGTTAGCTTAGCTTAGCATAAAGACTGCACACACAGGGACACTATAGGTTGGACGTAATAATGTAACGTCACTCATTTTGCCTCTCTAAAGAAAGAGTATTTTCTTTTGTTATAGTCATTATGAAAAGGTTTGTGTAAAAACAACCAGGTGCTGATTTATAGTTTGTGTTTGTCTGAAGAATCCGTTTTTATGGATTGATCATAGTGAATCATAAAAGATAGATAAGATACGCAGACTCCTGATCCTTTATTAAAGCAGGAAATACCTGCAAATAACACATAGTGTCACACACTTCAACCAAGTGAACACAAAATCACATTTTTAAACAATAACAAGGGAAAGAGAAAATAGAAATCCAAACAGGTTTGATTTTTTTTTTGACCATTTAAGTGAAAATTTAGAAGAAATCGTATTGACAAGGAGATCTATTATCTCTAACCGTTACAGTTGACATGTGATGACATTTTGAGCTCTGAAAATGCCAGCAGGTGGAATTTCTGACCTTTAGACGTCGTCTAGCCAGCTGGTCCCAGTCTTTTGCTAAGCTAAGCTAACCAGCGTCTGGCGGTAGCTTGTTTAAGTGTTTCAGTTTTTCAATCTTTTTTTGGCCAGAGAGAAACATTTCAACTATACCTTACTTAACATCCTCTAATTACCAGCACTCTCTCTCTCTTAATGCTAATGTGCTCCTGGTCATGTGAGGAAGATCAAGGAGAATAGTTAATCAGCGCCTCTAAACTAGCTTTCCAGGCTAAGTGCGCATGCATGTGTGTGCTGCTGCTGCTGTGAATAATTGATCATCTGCAGAAGCCCCTGTGCCCTGATTTCATATGATCCTATTTCTCTCATCTCCTTTACCTTCATTTGTCTCCTTCTCTCTCCTCTGTTGTTCCTCCTACCTGCTGATGAGGGAAATTGCCTTGTTTTTCTGTTGATGCTGCGTTCCTAAGCAACTAGAATAACCTACAGTTCCCCTTAGACTTAAATAGTGCCAGTGAGATTGTGTTTACATGTCAGACTGGAAAACAACAATGAAGTACTTAAAATGTGGTTGTTTTGATAAGACTTGAACAAATGTCAGCTTTTAGTCACTTAATAATCTGGTGTTTATCTTTTTTGTATGCAGGGTTTGACTAGTGCAAAGGCTGCTGAGATTTTGGCCAGAGATGGACCAAACGCCCTCACTCCTCCTCCCACCACCCCAGAGTGGGTCAAATTCTGCAAACAGGTAACATCAACTCAGTCAGAAACTAGCTTCTGGCACTTTTCTCTCTTCTTTGTTAGTCCATTTGCAGGTTTTAGCGTCTTTCTTATAGTGTTCATCTCAAATTCTAGTTCTCACAAATGACTGACCAAACAACGTCTTCAAATGTCCCTTTTGTTCTGTTCATCCTTCAGATGTTTGGTGGTTTCTCCATGCTTCTGTGGACCGGTGCCATCCTCTGTTTCCTGGCCTATGGTATCCAGGCTGCAATGGAGGATGAGCCTGCCAATGATAATGTAAGAAAAGGTCCTTGAAATATCCATGTCACATCTTGTGGATTTCAACAGAATGACAAATCCCAAGCCACCTGAGGATTTCATAAAATGTTGATGTTTTTATGAGATCAAAGCAAAAAGGGAGCAGAATTTTAGATCCCATTTAACGTTGCATTTTGCTTCAACGGCATGAAACACCACTTAATGTAAGTCAGAGAAAATGTAGATTTAAAGTGCCAGCATATGAGTTCTGGAATTACACATTTTTCCGATTATACCGTAATCTTAAAAGATGTGGGAATGTAAATGTTGTTTATTTATGTCCACAGTTGTACCTGGGTGTCGTGCTTTCTGCTGTCGTCATCATCACTGGTTGCTTCTCGTACTACCAAGAGGCCAAGAGCTCCAAGATCATGGACTCCTTCAAGAACCTGGTCCCACAGGTACCACTCCCAACCTTAACCTGATCCAATAAATAGACTGTTCTGTATATCTCCTCGTAGATGTACTGAGATCACTAGAAATGACTGAAAAACTCCAGATGGTATTGTATCACTGCACTGAATCCAAACCGTGTCACCATGCCAACTGTATTGTCCAATGTAAATTCAAGGTCTGAACAATTTAGCAGCACAAAACAAAAAGAGTCCTCTCGATATGTCAGTCTCATTGTCCCTGTTGAATAATTTGGAGTTCAATAATGAAAGTCATTTAGCATTTTGATGATTGAAATGAGGTTTGCTTGCAGACGTGGAGGCAGCTTAAATCCAACAAACACAGACCTCAGTCTCACTCTGTCCCCTGTCTTACATAAGTGTCTGTCTCCGTCTTGTCTCCTCTCGTAGCAAGCCCTAGTCGTCCGAGATGGTGAGAAGAAGCAACTCAACGCTGAGGAAGTTGTAGTCGGAGATTTAGTGGAGGTGAAAGGAGGAGACAGGATCCCCGCTGACCTGCGAATCATCTCCGCTCACGGCTGCAAGGTGGGCGACCATGACGCGACTTATTTTCTTCAGTCTGGGAGTCAAATTAAAAGAAAGGGTGCCACAGTGCTTCAGTCAACACTTGGACAGCATCTTTATTTTTCAGTGCATTGAGCTCCTTTTCCTTTATCAAAGCTCAGCATGCTGCTAGATGTAAGCAGTAAGTGACTGGATTTCTGAAACTATAAACATTTTATCATGTCAAACAACGCACTATTTTTCTTAAGGGATTCATGCTGTTTCATTTGAAAAGCATTCAACCAAGACACACTCGACCCAGATATGCCTCTTTCTTTGTTACACCAAGTCGCCTACCTCTACATCATTTAGATGTTTTTCAGTTAGGGACCCAATGAGTGTCGTTTAACCCAAATCTGCCAAAAACTCCTCTGAAGCCAGAAGAGAAAAGTTTGTTTTCCTCCCTGTGAAAGGAACTTCCTGGCAGCCATGGTCTCAGTTCTTATAGCTTTTCTCTTTTCTGCTGATGTTGCCACGTTATGTGTGTCATGTTTTTTTCCATCATTCACAGTCAGATGGTTTGTTCCTCAGGTGGACAACTCCTCCCTGACTGGAGAATCTGAGCCCCAGACACGTACTCCTGACTTCTCCAATGAGAACCCACTGGAGACCAGGAACATCGCTTTCTTCTCCACCAACTGTGTCGAAGGTACGATGAAAGGATGATGCTACAGATTATCCGAAGAGGCCGTTTTATAGATTCTCCGACTGTTCCAACAGACATAACTTTTCTAAACTGTCAAATTGATTTGATTGGTTGTCTACAAGCGAATTTTATAGTTCAACAAAATCCAATGTAGACTACAGTAGAGCCTCTAGAGGCTGCTTTAATTGATCTTTTTCCATGTTGTATATTTTTTGAGTTCCATACAATAATTGGGTTCATATTTATCATGGCTGCAGGAACCGCTCGTGGTATCGTGATCAGCACCGGAGATCGTACCGTCATGGGTCGTATCGCCACTCTGGCCTCTGGACTGGAAGTCGGACGCACACCCATCTCCATCGAGATCGAGCATTTCATTCACATCATCACTGGTGTGGCTGTCTTCCTGGGTGTTTCCTTCTTCGTCCTCTCTCTTATCCTCGGGTACTCCTGGCTGGAAGCCGTCATCTTCCTCATCGGTATCATTGTCGCCAACGTGCCAGAAGGTCTCCTGGCTACCGTCACTGTGAGTTCTGTTTTACTATATATTTAAAGTCAATTTAAGCACCCAAAAATCAACTTATTGACTAATCAGCCTAAAAAATTCACTCTCTAGGTGTGTCTGACGCTGACCGCTAAGCGTATGGCCAAGAAGAACTGCCTGGTGAAGAACTTGGAAGCCGTCGAGACCCTGGGATCCACCTCAACCATCTGCTCCGACAAGACTGGCACCCTGACCCAGAACAGGATGACCGTGGCCCACATGTGGTTTGACAACCAGATCCACGAGGCCGACACCACGGAGAACCAGAGCGGGACCTCCTTCGACAGAAGCTCAGCCACCTGGGCCGCCCTTGCCAGGGTCGCCGGACTCTGCAACCGCGCCGTCTTCCTGGCTGAGCAGAGCAATCTTCCCATCCTGAAGGTACGATTTCACCCTCATCAACACTTTCTCTGTTGATTGAATAAATAATGAAGACTGTGATTAGGCAGATAATGAGCTCTGCAACAACAAAAAAGCCTTTTTCTGTTGATCCATGCTTTTAGTTTGTGTGCTCATTATGTGGGCAGTATTTAAAACTTCTGTACTGCTGACTCATTTCCAACTCAAATGTTCCTTTTTTCAAGCACTGAACAAAAGACCATAAAAGCAAACAACTGTTCCTCTTCTCTTTTTGTTCTTTTTTCCTGATATTGGCCTCAAATAATATCTGCTAATGTCAACACATGTTCAAGTGTACTGAAAGATGAATGTGTTTTTAATTGTGATGATGAACAAGAGGCTGAAACATTATGTGTAGGCTTAAAATCAGAGTTCAGTTCACTTCATATTTAGACTCTGGAAATGAAATGATTTTCTAAAAGAAACAGAAACATTTATTGGACACACTTGTACACTACATGACAAATTAGTCCTTTAAGACCATTGAACATTGAAATCAGCTCCTTTTTAAACCACTAGACTTAATGCTAACATGCACCATTAGCCATTTGAGCATTAAGCCCCTTAACATTCACAATTTGGAAATTACAACTAGCTCGTGGAAAAGCTAGTTAGCCTAGATTAGCATTGTATTCCATTTTTTACTTCCTTTATTTACTTTGGCATCCTGGATTTAAAACAATGATAAATAATGATACAGCACTTAAAGACACAATACATTACCATAAAGAGCATCGACACTTATTGAGTCTCTCGCAGCTTCTTAACACAGTTTTGTCCTAAAATTAGGGCGTTTCCTAATCTTAGCATTAGCTGTATCTCTGTCAAGATGTGTTGGCAGCTGTTAACTGTTTGACTTCAAAAGTTCAGTTCAATTTGAAGTTCAAAATCTGCCAAAAAAAAGGACCCATTTCTGATTGGATGGCTGAATCATAAAGGTTCAAACACAATGTACGATATGATACGATAGGATGCACTGATTGAACAGATTTGAAAGTTGTTTGTAATTTCAGAAAAATACTTGCGCTTTATGTCTGATAAGACACACATGTAACTACCACATCATTACTCCTAACCCCACCCACTAAAACACACACACAGGAGTAAAATAAGTCTCCTGGCTCCGAGACTTTCCTTGGAGCCCAGTGTCTTGTTTCCACCCTCGTGTTAATGACCTGTTAACGTGTGTGTGTGTGTGTGTGCATGTATCTGTGTGTGTTAATCACCTGTAAATGTCTAGCTGGCGTGGCAGCTTTAATTACCAGTCACTCTCCCCTCACTGCTCATTATTTTTCTCTCTGCCACTGTTACAAGCGCGAGAGGAGAGTAAACAAGAGGTTGGTGTTTATCAAAGCCGATAATTATGATCGCAGAATGCAGGAAATTAGCATTTTTCTTACAAGGCTCGTTCCACAAAGGAATTTTTCTTGCATCCTATATTTTTGCATCCTAGTTTGACACAAAAACTATACAGGGTTAGTTATTATTCAGACTCGTGCTATATTCATAAATGAATGCCACAAAACAAACCGAGAAGTTTGGTATTCTGACTTATGACCTGTGAGTTGGGTGCATACGATTAAAGTTTTCTTTCTCCTCCAGAGAGATGTTGCTGGTGACGCCTCTGAGTCGGCTCTGCTGAAATGCATCGAGCTCTGCTGCGGATCAGTCCAGGAAATGCGAGGGAAATACCCCAAAACATCCGAGATCCCATTCAACTCTACTAATAAGTACCAGGTATGCAAAGAGAAGCTATTTTTCATCGATAAATATCTATTCACTTGGAAATTGGCTGTTGTCGGATACTATAATAGATATTAATTTCCTGAAAATAAGGGAAGGCTTTTAAGGCCCTTCTTCATACCTGTTAGGGTTGAGGATCAAACAGCAAAAGAGGCATTTAAACATGAATTCTGTAAATGAATGTCTTCTGTTGTGTGTTTGTAGCTTTCCATTCATAAAAATAGCTCACCTGATGCAGAGACCAAGCACCTGCTGGTCATGAAAGGAGCCCCAGAGAGAATATTGGACCGCTGCTCCTCCATCATGCTGCAGGGCAAAGAGCAGCCCCTGGACGACGAGATGAAAGACGCTTTCCAGAATGCCTACCTTGAACTGGGAGGTCTGGGAGAAAGAGTATTGGGTAAGGATGAAGGGCAAATGGGAATGAGATCAGACAATTGAAATACTATTCCAGGTTACTCCTCTCATCCTTAGATGCTTTTTGGCTTTTGATTCCATACAGGTTTCTGCCATTTCAACCTACCTGATGACCAGTTCCCAGAGGACTTTGCTTTCGACACTGAGGAGGTGAATTTCCCTACTGAGAACCTCTGCTTCATTGGCCTCATGTCTATGATTGACCCTCCTCGTGCTGCTGTGCCCGATGCTGTCGGCAAATGCAGGAGCGCTGGAATCAAGGTAAAGACGATATAGAAATAGAAACTTAAGCCTCTTCCAGTCAGCTTCCAGCCAACTCACTGGAGTTATGTTATAATGTGAATAAAGTGTTTCAGTGTTTTCATTTTGCTTTCTCGTAGGTCATCATGGTAACTGGTGATCATCCAATCACAGCTAAGGCCATTGCTAAGGGTGTGGGTATCATCTCTGAAGGCAACGAGACTGTTGAGGACATCGCTGCACGTCTGAACATCCCAATCAACGAAGTCAACCCCCGGTACTGCTTAACATAGCAAAACACCCTGGGTGCAAAAGTTAATAAAATTGACAGTTTTTATGACACTCGGAGTACCCCATGGTTATGTTCTGGGTCCCATTCTGTTGTGTTTGTTTGATTCAGATGTGAAGAATGCTTTTAGCCCAATGCTAAGGATATTATTCCTAATCTGTGTTTAATTAATCTACTATTTTGAATAAATAACCTTTGCGTCTTTGTATCCCTTCTAGAGATGCTAAGGCCTGTGTAGTCCACGGCGGAGACCTGAAGGATCTCTCCCCAGAGGAGCTTGATGACATCCTTAAGTACCACACCGAGATTGTCTTCGCCAGAACCTCTCCGCAGCAGAAACTTATCATCGTGGAGGGCTGCCAGAGACAGGTAGGAACAAAACAAACGAGGAGGTGTTTGTGTGTGTGTGTCAGAGAGGAGGTGTTCCCGCTCTTGAGAGCCTCTGCGGCATTTGAACTGCTGTGCTGTTGTACAGTTTGGCAAACGCAGCATGTGCCTGTGCCTTATTATGTAAATTCACGTTTGAATATTTGATATTTCTGTCCCCTAGTGCTTATTTATGATTATTGCTCTGCTCTGATGACTGAGTTGGCAGAAAAATCAGGCGTAGCATCTGTCATGCTGTGACCTCAATCACACATGAATATTCACGAGTGCATCAGTAGGCAGAAGACACTCTGAACTGAACTGTGGTTTTATTTATTGATATGAATGTTTTAATGAATTATTGCCTGATAAAGTGCAACCAACTTAACAGGATGTGCTTGTTAAATAGTTCCAGTTTCATCGCCTAGTCCTTTATTTTTAACGATACATTATTTGTTAATGCAGATATTCTTTAAAATGTAATACACCTTTAATTGGATTTGGTATAACATTTTTAGTTAATCCAATATCTGTAGTCAGCATGCAGCACTTCTCTGATTATCTTCAAAACCAGACAGTCACATTTTTGACCAGATGACAAGCTCGACTGATCCGCCCTGCTGTCTCTTATTCACTTTTATCACATTCCTCTGTTCTGTTGAATAAAGAAGAACTGCCCTGAAACCTTTTGAAAAATGAGGCTTTTCTCTCACACAAGAGGATATTATTCTGTGCGACGCAGTGTAACTTCAGAAAAATTGAAATGTCACTCAAAAGCATGAATGGTGACTCCTCTCTCTCTCTCTCTCTCTCTCAAAAAAAAAAGGGACACCTGTTACTTCAGTTGAATATCTCTTTATTCACGCACAATTCACTTGGACTTCTCCGTTTGGCTGTTTTTTTTTGCTGAGAAAATGTGACATTTGTCCTCTTGTCTTTCTAAGACAAATTAAATACAATGTAAGGCTTCCCCTTCGTTTAGCCTTTTCTTGTCTGCACATAAACATTAATATTAGACTCACATGTCTCTCTTCCCTCTCTCTGCAGGGAGCCATTGTGGCTGTGACAGGTGACGGTGTGAACGACTCTCCAGCTCTGAAGAAGGCCGACATCGGTGTTGCCATGGGTATCTCTGGATCTGACGTCTCCAAACAGGCTGCTGACATGATCCTGCTGGACGACAACTTTGCCTCCATCGTTACTGGAGTAGAAGAAGGTAACATGCCTCTAATTAGCTGACTGGATTGTTAGTTATCAAATTCAGCCTGAGGGTTAAAATGATTAAAACGACGACCGTTTGCACGTTCTCATCAGGCCGTCTGATCTTTGACAACTTGAAGAAGTCCATCGCCTACACTCTGACCAGTAACATCCCTGAGATCACACCCTTCCTCCTCTTCATCTGTGCCAACATCCCGCTGCCCCTGGGAACCGTCACCATCCTCTGTA
This sequence comes from Tautogolabrus adspersus, assembly GCA_020745685.1. Classification (NCBI taxonomy): domain Eukaryota; kingdom Metazoa; phylum Chordata; class Actinopteri; order Labriformes; family Labridae; genus Tautogolabrus; species Tautogolabrus adspersus. Next base: position 10,128,961 of record CM036557.1, read on the forward strand.
TCGACCTGGGAACTGACATGGTAATCAGACTCCTCCTTTCTAGTTCCTTGCTTGTGTTGTACCTACTTTCTGATGTACGTCGCTTTGGATAAAAGCATCTGCTCAATGATTTGTAGATAGAGAAACCCCTGAAAATTGGGGTCTTGCATACTGTGCACCTCTTGGGTTTACTGGGTTTAAAATATTGCAAACTTTCTAATATTTGCCATCTCTGATTAGCATCAGTTCCTCCTCTAGCACGACACTATTTTTTGCTTTTTGCGTGTGATCTATTACCTGAAATCTGCACTTTTTGCTGATCTCAAATAGTAGTTGTCACAGGCAGCCTTGATATGGTGGCAGCAAAGCCTTGGAGAGGATTTTATTACTGGTGAAACAATTTGAATTGTTTGAGACTAAAATATTAAGATATCTAATTGGTACATAGACTGTTGTACTTGCCATGCCTAATGCCACATTTAGGCTGAATTTGAGGCATTTCCAATATAAGTTCTGTAACAAAACAACCTAGATATTTTTGTGGATTTATGGGATATGTTATCAGGGCGTATAATATGTTTTTCAGCATCATCAGGAAGTCTTAACTGTAAATAAAGTGTATTATTTTGTTGTTAGTTCCTTCAATCATTGTGTTAGCTTGCTCAGTGACCACAGCTGCGTTCGTCTTCCAGGTCCCTGCTATCTCCCTGGCTTATGAAGCGGCCGAGAGCGACATCATGAAGAGACAGCCCAGAAACCCCAAAACAGACAAACTGGTGAACGAGAGGCTCATCAGTATAGCCTACGGACAGATCGGTAAACAAATACTTTTATTTCTATAGCTAAACCAGGAACAGAAAAGGCCATCCACGTCTCCTTTGTTAGATCTTTCTGAAGGGGGGCAGCTCTGTATCTGGGTGGTCCAAGATAACTAGAAGAGAGGCATGCACCAGAAATAGGCTCATACTGATAGAGAGCAGCAGTGTGTGTGTGTGTGTGTGTGTGTTGGAGTGATGTCAGAGCGATGTCAGAGCGGTGCCTCTGGCTTTTGATTTTTCCCTCTTCGGTAATGAAGCCAGGAATAACCTGACCCTTCAGGACTTCTTGAACTACCTTATAAGAGCAGACAGCAAACACATCTGGCTGTATTCATTTTCCTAAAAGTTGCAAAGGGATTATTTGTTGTTAAGACAGCTCTGTTGTCTTTTCCATTACAAATGTGTATTTCTTAATGGAGAATATCATCTATTCCTTTTTAATAAGAAAATGTCACTAAAAAAGAAGCCTTTGCTTTTTGAGGTTTAGATTAAGGGTTCATAAAATATCTTAATCCACAACTGACTTTACTGGCAAATTTATGATATGATACGGTACGCTACGATACGATACGGCACAACAAGACACTACAGGATATGATACGATAGGAAACGACGCGATAGGATACAACACTACGTGATACGTTACGATACAACACGGCACGTTATGACACGAAGCGATACGATTCAATATAATACGACAAGATACAATACTCTTTATTGTCCCTATAGGGACATTTGTCTTGGACTCCAGTGCTCCTATAAGGTCGCTTTCTGCAACAAAAATGTAATGTTGTCAAATCGATCTTTATGGTTTGATTACCAAATAAGAAAATGTTCATAATCAATTACCCTAAACCCCTAAATCCTTTTAATTTTCAATAAGCATACAATTCCTCAGAAGACAACCTAATCTCATTATATATTAAATCTATTATTCCTCAAATTTCCACAAAAGGCCGCCTAATTAATCTTCTTTCTCCTAAAGACCAAAGGCTCAGTTTGCTCCTTTAATCATGTATTGATTCCTGGTTTCATTTTGAATTCTAAAGTAAATAGTTAGCTGTACAGCAGTGTCCTGATTAAAAAGGCAAACTCATTTAAAGCATTTATAAAAAGATGACACAAAGTCAGACTCGTTTCGATGTGGCGTGGTGTCAGATTTCTGAGCTGTCGTCCCTCCTGCAGGTATGATCCAGGCGCTGGCAGGTTTCTTCACCTACTTTGTGATCTTGGCTGAAAACGGCTTCCTGCCCTCCACCCTGCTCGGCATCAGAGTGTCCTGGGATAATAAGCACATCAATGATCTGGAGGACAGCTATGGACAACAGTGGGTCAGTGACAATTCATTCACCAGGCAGCAAATAAAGTGTATCATTCAGTAATTATAACCTGATAGAAACCCACTGTTATTGTTGTTTCTCTTTAGACGTACGAGCAGAGGAAGATCGTGGAGTTCACCTGCCACACGGCCTTCTTCGCCAGCATCGTCATCGTGCAGTGGGCCGATCTCATCATCTGTAAGACCAGGAGGAACTCTGTCTTCCAGCAGGGCATGAAGTAAGCACCGTTTTGTTACAGGACATAGCCTTCCAGCTCTGATTTGTTTAGGCCTGAGATGTAGATGTTTCATCAGAACATACACTCTCCTCTGCTGTGGAAATGTAAACGTTATGCCTCATTTTCCACATTGTACTAGCTGCTGTTAGTCAAGGGGTAAACTCTAAACCCTATTGTTTATTTTGGCATTTTAGATGTACATTTTCAGCCATTCAAATAAGTTTGTTTGAGTCTCATTTTCTCTTTATTTCTTCCTTGTGTGTCTCAGGAACAAGATCCTGATCTTTGGACTGTTTGAGGAGACCGCCCTCGCTGCCTTCCTCTCTTACTGCCCGGGCATGGATGTCGCCCTCAGAATGTACCCACTTAAGTGAGTAAACCATCATAAACTCATCTTTGGGGCTTCACATGACTTTAAATGTTGTCATTTGAAGCAGATTCTGCAAAATATGTGTGTGGTGTTGCACACACAATTCTCCTGCAAACTCCTATTTTCCCCTTCTCATGCATGACCAGCAACAAATAATTTCAACCTTGTCCTGTTTTTTAGCATTTTAAACTTGTGTCATTAGAGTTTTTTAAGTGTTGCAGTTAAATTTCGGAAGGATATGGGTCTGCTGATGAGTTGAAGATCAGGACAGCTCAGCCTACAGCCCCGAGAAGCTTCGCAGAAGAGTGTCCAAGAGATTTTTAGCTTAAAACAGCTCTCTTTGGTGTTCTTACCAGTTTTGAATTCCTGGTCTGTTTGTTTTAAAGATGGTGTGACTTCTGTTGTTCATTCGTCCTTTGCTAGAAACTTTATTGATTCAAATGAAGGAAGTTTCTCTGGAAAATGTGTTTAAAAAAAAACAGCTAACAGCAGCTCAGTGCACAGCCCATCCCTGTGATTTGTTTTAACTGGAGAAGAGCTTCAAAGAAACACTTCTTTTCTTATATGGAACTGCTGAATTTGGCATTTTTGTGCTGGTTTAATAATTTGACTATTTGTTTTATTGATGAATAAATCACTTAGATAAATAGCTCCCTACAAAACCTTAAGAATGACGAGGTTTAGTGTCTGAATGTTAAAAATTACAGCTTGCCGGCTTATGCATTGCTCTGTGGACAATAACGTAGCTAAAGCGACGCGTAAAGATTTGACTTAAGGCCTCAAACTTATCTAGTTGACTCTGTAACCATGCTAACTCCACCTAGCTCATGTAGCTCAGCAAAGCCTGAGGGCATAGGATGGGTTTCTCATCTCTTCTTGTGTGTTTTTGTGTGCTTTCCAGGGCCAACTGGTGGTTCTGCGCCTTCCCTTACTCCCTGCTCATCTTTATCTATGATGAAATCCGTAAGCTGATCCTCAGACGCAGCCCAGGAGGTGAGTCCACAATCCATGCTTGTGTTGTCTTTTCCTTCTGCACTGTTTGTTTTTCTGCCTCGTTCTCCATCTCTGCTGTCCGTTTCTCTCTTGTTTTTCTCCTTTCCTTCTCTTTTTAAATCCCTGTTCTACTTCTGTCTCTTTGCATGCTTTCAAATAAAAAAATCAAATATCAAACTGCACAAGAGGAGGCCTCTAAATCCTGTGTTTGTTTGTTTGTTTGTTTTCTCTCATTGTGCATCCAGGATGGGTGGAACGGGAGACCTACTATTAAACGACCCATCAGCCCGTCAGTCCAAGTCAGCTCGCATCTTCTCCTCCACTCCCGTCTTTGCATGAATATTGTCTTGCTGCTCGGAATAAAATTTTAACCTCCTGTGAAAAAAAAAAAAAGAAGAAAACTATTGGAACGTGTTTTTATATTAGGGAATGCTTGATACTACTATTAGACAAATACTGAGATGAAACGTGCTGATGATGCTGATGATGATGTTGATAAATGATAATGCTAATAATGACATGAACACTGAACAATGACATGACTATGCGTGCCTTGTTTCTGAAACAGGACCAATTTTATACATGTTTTTAACAGTTATAAACGTTCAATAAAAATGCGCTCGAGTCAGGTCCCAAAAACGTTTCCTGTGCTCATTTATTGTGTGGGTGTGTTTGTGTAGTGTAACACAACAACAGCTCTGCATCACATTCAGACCATTTGTTTACCTTTTTCATATATGAATAAAGAATGCTTTATAGTAGAGTGTGTGAAGACAAGTCATGTCAATATTGAAATCATATTTATATTGGAGTTATTGCATTTAATGTTTTGTTGTATTCCAATAATCATGGTATCAAACTCCATTAAAAACAGCACTTAAGCTCACTGTTGTATGTTTCTTCTTGCTATTTCCCTCCAAGTTCTGGATGATACAAATCAGACTATAAAGTGGTCAAAATGCATTCTTAGTCCTTACCAACTGATCCAACAAAACTAACAAAGAATGGTATGATATTCAAACTTGTTTTTCCATTTAGAAATTTACTCTTTCTGTCTTTCAGGAGAAGCATTTGCTAGTCCAAAGGTAAAAGTGTCCACACATTGAAAATGACCCACCAAATATTTTAAAGAAGAAATGTTGTGGTTAGTAAGACTGCTCAGTCCTGTCCCTGATATTTCAAACTCTGGGGTGTACATTTAGTTTTCAGATCTTTTAAATGCTCTGTATTTGATTTTTGTTTAAATATTTAATCTACATGATCATTCTCTCATTTCATAGATGACCTCATAGATGTCAGTCTGACATGACTGTCTTGCCTGCAGCCTGATACTTGACACAAGACTTATTTGCTTATAATAGAACTATAAACTACGGTTAAAACACTTACATTGTCACTTATTAATCTTAACATACAGCTATAGGCTCTTGTTTGGTTATGGTTTTTAAATCAGATCAAAAAGTGTTAGGGAAATGTATAATTTCCTATGTTCATTTTTAGCTGTTCATGAAAGAAAGTAATAAAATATTGGGCTCAATAACAGTTAACAGAGCCATTGGAAGTTTAAAAGAGCCATCATGTTAGGTTAAACTTAATAAAGTAAGGCAACATAAATCTGCAACTTAAGATAGACAGATGGATTTATATTTAATTTTTTTAACCTCTCATGAACTTTGCAAAAGGTCTCAGAGTCTCCGAGTTGTTCAGGCCATGGTGGGTGTTTAGTTTACCAAGAGGCACTTGAATGCCTAATCCAATATCCATTATGCTTAAAGCTGGGAGTTTGAGGCAGCTACTGTGTGGGGTCTCTCTGTCCTCCCACACACTGCTTGCTGAGCCTTGACATGCACACACAGAGGAGGAGATTGTTGAGACTTCAAGAAGTGCAGAGCAGCATCCTCCTACTTTAAAAAAGCACGGTTTAAACAACGAGAGAGAAAGCTGCAACATGAATCTGATTCTGAACACATTTGTAATTTCAACTATGTAAAAACAGAAGATCAGGGTGTGAATGCATGTATCTTTCTTTTCCAAAACTACAGGGACAATTAAAACCCAAATTAGTGTGGAATTATCCATATTATGTGTGCATAGGGACGCTAAATAGCTATTATTGACGGCATGTACCACTTCGGTGCGTCAATAAATCAAGATGGGCAACTTAAAACAATTACAGGTGAAGACATCAAAAAGAGAAATACGGGACTTTCTTTAAGGCCTTTTCTGACGCATCACAACCATAGTACCTTCCCTTTAAGCTAACATTTCCCAATATAAGTCGTTAAATAAATAATTTGTACCAATTTAAATGTTGGAAGATCCTATAACTTCCACGCACCCCCCTCAGTAAGGAGCAAATGGTTTAGTCCGCCGCTAGTCTTACATTGGTCGCTATGACTGGTTGCTAGGTTGGTGAATTTTATGCTAGCATAAAACTACTTTTGAAAAGTCCTTCTAAATTAAAAAAGAAAAGACACACAACCACCGACAGAGTTTGTTCAAACACAAGGTGAGCTTACCACCAGTATTTTAAGAACGCAGTGAACTAAGCTAAAGGTTTGCCAGGCTGTAAAAAAGCAAGTAAAACTAGCTAACATAACGGGTGTTTTTAAAAAACCCTGCGTCATGGCAGGACTTCTTTGAGTGGTCTGATAATGAAGGTAATAACATACTCTGCATTTAAGTACCAAAGTCACAAAATTCCTCTCTTAAGGTTTAAACTCTCTTAAAATGTCACTTAAATACAAGTGCATTTTTACAATAGCAAAATGTACATTAATTTTCAAAGTAAAAGTACCCTTACCAAAATAAAAGTGATAAATGTAATAATTTAAAACAGCGTGTGTAACCATTGTAAGCTTATTTATGTGGTTTCCAGGCCAAGTGGAGCTCGTTTTAACATTTACATGTTTATATTTTTGCTGTTTTTAACAGTGTGAGAAAATATAGCTAGGTATATGACTATATCCTTACACTGGAGCAGGTGTTATTTATTAGCTGTACTCAGGTAGGGAAGCTCAGTTTATTTAATGCAGTATGTTTAATTAATGTTGATCAGTAACACCTGTGTGATAAGGCATAATGTTCACCACCAGAATAAGTACACAAAGTACATCTCAATGACTTTTCAAGCAGTTTTCCAGACTCAAGTGGAGAGAGAAAAAGGTGAATTTTTTAACCTTATAGCTGTACCATTGTTTTCAAATTACAGAAATTACAGCTACAGATAGAAGCAGCAGTTTTCCACCACCTGGCAACATCATAAGGTGAGGTTGCTAAATCTTATCAAAAAGCAATTACTACGACCTTTTTAGTGTTTACATAATTTAACATGGCCTACAAGTCATATGAAATGTGACTGCCTTTGCAGGACAACCACAGGTTTGAGTAAAATCCCTGTTATCCTTCAGTCTCTGTGCATTTGTACGGCCTTTGTGTTTGTTTTGTGCTCTGCATCCATCATTAAAGGGAAATATTCAGGCCACTTGTATAAACAGAAACCCCAAAAATGAGCATAAACCAGTGCATGTTTCTGCACTGTAACCATTTGGATATATTGGACAAAAACACAGCATCATAAGTAAACAACCAAAAGTTGACATCTGTCTCACATCCGAGAGACCCTCCCCATATAGCACGAGGCTCTGTGTTCAGGGAGCTTATTAAAGGCCAGATTTCAGATGTATTTGATGTTCAACATATGCAGGACGTTATGTGACATGTGAAGGGTTTCTCTTTGCAGTTAAATGTCAAAACAACAAACAGAATGCTGTCCGAGATGTTTCTCTAGAAAGCATACCTGGATATTTTTTGTACCTTTTGAATTAGCTTTTTCTTAAGGAAATGTTAGAAGAAGCTTGCAAGATATAATATTACATCTTACATTACATTTCTACTTCATAATAATGTGGGGAAAAGGTAAGACAAGACCTATGTACAGTGTGAATTCATTATGTTTTTTTTTAAAAGAAAAGCCAAATGCCGTACTAAGGATAAGGAACTAAAGTAGTAAGGAAGGACACACATCCACACACTAACACACTGTTGGTCACACAAACAACAGGGACAGACTGTGAGGCACTGAGTTGTGTTTCTGTGTCAGTGAACACTTCAGCTCTGTCAAGATATTGCACTTCTCCCGACTGACCCCGGTGACAGCTCTGCAGCTCTGATCTCTGCTGTGTGTGTGTGTGTGTGTGTGTGTGTGTGTGTGAA